>BCKM01000008.1:147723-168598 GCA_039545415.1 Udeniomyces megalosporus | reverse complement strand
GGGGGGGGAGGTCAGAAAGAGTCAAAGATTGGTAGGGAAGAGGATAAAACAACAGACAAAACGAACAGTCTTGGTCTTGTACGCGTTGGCGTTAGATCCTGTAGCCAGAGCGAGTGGGATCCCACTCGCCTTGAGTCGATGTAGGAGTTCGATCACGCCAGGAAGAGGTTGAACGACTCTGAACGCGGCGTCCTGGAGAGCTTCACGCTCGGCGATGTAAGCTTCAGGAGTGTAACCTGGCATGGCGTTTGGCGGGAAGGACTGTCGATGGAGACATGAGGAGACAGTTGAGACAAGACAGGACGGGGCAAGGATGAAGGTTAGCGTGGTATGTGGATGTTCAGGATCGGGGTAAAGACGGACATTGAAGAGATGTTGAGCTGCCTTGAGAGCGGCTGGGGATAGGATGTGAAGCGTGAGCAGGATTGGATCGAATGATGTAGTCAACTTTCGAACTAACGTAGACCCATCAAGCCTTGCTTGATCTCCATGGTCATGGACAGGCCATAGCGAGCCAAGATATCGTTCGTGACTTGGGTATAGATGCGTTCAGTGTCGATCAAGAGGCCATCCATATCAAAGATGGCATAGGCGATGGTGGGGGACATGTTGGGATGGAGGTTGATGGAGGACTTGGGTCAAACGTTGAGACCCCGGATCCTTTCCGGAGGAGAGCCCTTCACTTTCCCCCGGTCGACAACCACGATGCCACTCGATACCTCCGCCAGACTCGCTCGTCTCAGACAGCTGATGCAACAGAGGCATCTTACTGCCTACATCGTCAGTTCATCCCATAAATAGAAACCAATCCAAACACTGAATCAAACCCGATCTCGACCCCTCAGGTTCCAAGCGAAGATGAACGTCAGTCTAGCCAAGTTATCCTTTTATCAACACGTCTTGTGTGCTAATCCTCCATCGCGGTCCCATCGACGAGTAGATGGTAGCGAATATCTTTCAGAAGCCGATCAATTTCGTCCCTTCATCTCGGGCTTCACTGGCTCGGCTGGGACAGCTATCATCACCCTTACCGAGGCGTAAGTCTGGGACGTCGGGCCTGATCGACTCATGACTGGGATAGAGATAAGCGAGCAAGAGAGACATATGGCTAACGGATCCGGGGACCAATCGATCTTGGTTGATACTTCCCTTGGTGCTATCGCAGTCTCATGTTCACCGACGGTCGATACTTCTTACAGAGCAGAGAGGAAATGGACACTTCATGGACCCTGATGAAACTTGGCCAACCAGGTGCAGATTCTGAACGAACGATCCAAGGCCTTGTCATCCTCTGACGCCCTCTTGCTGATGATTCAAGGAACCTTGATCTACCCTCCCGATCTGGCTCATCACTGATAGGAACTCCTAACGCGATTGAATACGCCCTTAACCTGCCAAGCACCTCGTCATCTAGTTCCGGATTGACGAAGAACATCGGCTTCTCCCCAACTCTACTGCCTCTTTCGGACTTCGCCCAGGTAAAGTCGCAGTACGAAGCTGGTCTTTGGACCAGCGTCGAAGACAACCTCGTTGGGATCGTCTGGAACGAGATGGGCGGAAGACCTAGGAGGAATCGAGGCGAGATCGTTGTTCACGATGAATCTTTCACCGGTTTGTCTTTGTTTCTGTTATCCTTGCTGTCTGTCATTCCGGGCTACTTTTTATGACCTTGACTAAGTCGAAGATCATCCAACCTACTTGTCCTCTGCAGGAGAATCCGTTTCTTCGAAACTCTCTGCTCTTCGAGCGTCCTTTTCATCTTCCTCGCGCACCTACGCTGGCACCATTCTTACTGCGCTTGACGAAATTGCTTGGCTTTTTTCGCTTCGAGGAAGTGATATCCCTTTCAATCCCGTCTTTTTCGCTTACGCTATCGTTCTCCCATCGACTGCCATCTTGTTCCTACCGTGGGAACAACGAGAGGCGCTCGGTTCAGAAGTTCGACACCATCTCGTTCGAGAGGGCGTGATCGTTGAGCTATACGAAGAGTTCTGGGCCAAATTGAAAGAGCTCCGAATGGGAATGGTACGTTTCGCAATATGTGACGAGACTGTTTCATGGGTCGGATCCGCGAGTCTTTCATGCTGATCGGATCTCAAACTCTGCAAAAGTAAAGCTAGGACAAGGCAAACCAAAGATTGCTCTCTCTTCTCGAACTAGTCTTGCTGTCGCTCGAGCTATCGGCATGGTAAGTACATTCCCCGCCTTGGCTCACAGCCGAGCCTCCACTCACTTGGGACCTCATTTCGCTCATATCAGGAAAACTACACACTCGTCAGATCCAGCATCACCGATAGCAAATCAATCAAGAACGACACTCAACAAGACGGCTTCAGGCGTTGTCATGAGCGCGATGGGGTCGCACTCGTAAAATACTTTTCTTGGCTTGAAGAGCAACTCGAGGCGGGCGTCGAGTTGAATGAATATGACGCTGCCTTACGGCTCGAGGAGTTTAGACAGTGAGTATATAGCAGGGCGAGCGTTCGTGTTTTCTTCTTGGGGGGAATCTCACTGACGTCGTTTCGTCTCTTCGCGTTTTCCAGGCAAGGCGAACACTTCCGGGGTCTCTCGTTTCCAACAATCAGCTCGACTGGATCCAACGCAGGTAGGCACATCGTCGGTTATCTAGTCGAAAGAATGTGCCCCGAAACTGATGCAATCGACTTTGGTCCGCTGACCATAGCCATCATACATTACGACCCCCCGTCTGAGGGATCGGCTGTCATTCGGAAAGACCAGATTTACCTGTGTGATTCTGGAGCTCAGGTATGAGTTATCTCTCAACGGTTGCTTCTCATCCTTCGAACCTGTCCTTTGCCGTCAACCATCGCAACTGATTTTCTCAGATCTGAGCTGATCATCTCATCACACTGCTGTCTGGATTTCTCTGGGGAAGTACACTGATGGCACGACCGATGTCACTCGGACGCTTGTACGTGTAGAGAATCCCCTCGATCCTTCCCACCAGTGGGTGATTCAAGCGCTGGCTGAGACAGATGAGTGTTGCTCCCTCCCTCTTAGCACTTCGGTAGTCCGTCGCTGGAGGAGAAGCGAGCTTTCACTCGAGTCCTGCAAGGACACATTGCGCTCGACTCTGCGGTTTTTCCTAATGGAACCACGGGATACATCATGTAAGGAACGAAAGTCTTCATTTAGTATGCTCACTCTTGGGTCTCAGCTGCTCAATCTAACGTCCCGTCATTCATCCCTCTTTAGCGACTCGTTTGCACGTCAATTCCTCTGGCAAGACGGTCTCGATTACTCGCATGGTACTGGTCATGGCGTTGGTCATTTCCTCAACGTACGTGAGTAGCCTAACTCTTCGTCCCATTCTCGATGGAAAAACATCGCAATCCAGGCTCAACTTGATCTCGATCGAGGTAGATGAGGGCCCACACGGCATAGGAATCCGAGTGGTGTACAATGATACTCCTCTCAAGGCTGGCATGATCATCTCCAACGAGCCGGGATGCTACATCCCAGACAAATTCGGCAGTACGTAACAAACACTTTACCGTACACGACACGTAGAATTGACATGGCTGATGTTGATGCACCTGGTGGATGATAGTTCGAATTGAGAGCTTGATCATTGTTCGACCTGCGTCAACCAAAAATGACTTCAATAACCGAGGGTTCCTTCGATTCGAACAGATCACATTGGTACGCGATCCTCGTTTCGTTTCCGCGTCGCGCGGAGAATAGAGACAGACGACGGTGAGACGACTATTCTAAGTCAGACTGACGACGTCGTCCTGTTTTCTTGCCTCCTTTAGTGTCCAATCCAGACATCCTTGATAGAGCATTCTCTGCTGTCGCTGAAGGAGATTGACTGGATTAATCGATACCACGCCAAATGTCTTGAAAAGCTGGGTCCACTCTTCGCAAGCGGCGCAGGCGGGGACGACCTAAGGTCAAGGGCTTGGTTGCAACGGTCTTGTGCAGCGATTTGATTGAGGGAACGTATCCATATAACAGAGGAGGATCAAGATCGATGCGTGGATGATTGGCGCGTATGGACGAGAAAAGAGAGTCGAGTCTTGGGAACAAGGGATCAAACTCGGGGGAGAGTCCCGGCGAGCCGAAGACCGGAGAAAGGAGTCGTCGTCGATTCCTCCTCCTTTCGTCCCCTCCTTTCGTGTCTTACATCGACGCCTTTCTATTTCTTTCTCTGACGCACATAATGAGATGTACTGCTGATGGCTCGTCCAGTAAGACGCGACAGATGGATCAGAAAAGATTTTGCTGTGCTCGTTGCCCTCCACTTTTCGCTTTCGCCTCCTCTCTTGACCCTATTTCGGACGAGCGGCGCCAAAATCTGAGCGTGTGGCGAGGCGGTGGTGAGGCGAGTCCAGGAGAGGTGGACCTGGTGGGTGGGACCCGAGAAAGAGAAGTGAGAAAACAAAGACGAGGGAGGATCTACGTCAGCTGATTTCTTAAGAGAAAGTCTCGGCTTCTTGTCCCATCTTTTCTTTTTCTTTAGATCCGACTGGGATATTTTGACTTTGATTTCGTCTCTTCGTTATTACCTCCACCCCCTTCCTTCTCTCTTCTTCCCCTCCCCCACACAGCCCATCTCACACGCTTAATCATGCTCTTCACACTCCCCGTCCTTGCCCTCGCTGCTACCGCATCCGCCCAGTCCTCGTACAACGTCGGACTGTACGTCGTCACCACGAGAAATCGGCATTCATCCGACGCTATCGTCTCCCTTGGCCCCGATCCTGATTTTCCTCTTCTTGACTTGCTCCCCTCTCTAGTCTCACCGCCCTCAACTCGGCTGGCCTCAGCTCTCTCGCCACCGTCATCGGTCAGGTCGCCAACACCACCGAGGGACAGGCTTTGATCTCTGCCCTCCCTAACGCCGGCAACGTTACCGTCAGTCAACTCTGTTTTCCTTTTCCCTCGATTTGCCCCCACATCGTTCTTCTCTCGTGTTCGCCTGTGCTTCTTTTTCTGACGGACATCCTCATCCTCTACATCATTATTAGGTCCTCGCCCCGTCGAATCAGGCTTTCTCGGGTGTCGCCTCGGATGTCTCCAGCAACGTGAGCGTTCGATTGAAGACCACGCAATCTCAGGGTCTTGGCTCTCGCTCCATTTCTCGATTCCCCCCGATCTGACGCTCTTTCTTCTCGATCTCGCCTGCCTCAGATCACCCTCTTGACCGAGATCTTGTCTTACCATGTCCTCATGGGCAACTACAAGGCCAGCGAGCTCGCCATTGCTCCCAAGCACTCGATCGCCAGGTCTTACCTCACCGGTAGCGAGTACGCCAAGCTGCCCAACAACAGGACTCAGGCCGTCGTCCTTTCCAAGAGCAGCAACTCGTCCGACACCATCAACGTCTTTGCCAACCTCAGAAACGTCACTGGCTCGTCGTACGTCTTCCTCGATCCGATAGTCGACCAGTGATGTCGACCTGGGATGTCGGTTCCGCAGTCGACTGATCCTCCCTTCCTTCTTACGTCTCAGCCCCGTCCAGTACGAGAACATCCTCGTCACCCCCATCGACGAGGTCCTGAACCTGCCTCCCACCCTTCAGTCGGTCGCTGGTCAGGTCGCGTCCTCCGCTTCGATTCTCCTTCAGAACGCCAACCTCTACCAACCCCTGGAGGCCATTAGAGGCATTACTATCTTCCTTCCCAACGATGCCGCCATCCTCGGCGTCTCTTCTCTCATCGGATCCCTCAACGACACTGCTCGAGGAACCGTCCTTGCTAACCACGTAAGTGGCGTCCTTCTGGCCAATTACTTTCCGCTACGTAACTCTAGCTTACCTCATCTCCTGTCCCTTCAGGTCATCAACGGCACTGTCGTCTACTCGACCGCTCTGAGCTCCAACTCCACGGCCATCTCGCTTGGCGGAGAGCCATTCACATTTGCCGTCAACTCGACCGGATCTTTCGTGACCAGCGGAAACGTCACCGCCCAGATCGTCCAGGTGCGTGTTGACGGTCTTCCCCATCTTCTGCACAACGGGGACAGATAGGCTCACACGTGTTGAACCCAACAGGCTGATATCATCCTCGACAACGGTGTTGCCCATGTCGTTGACCGAGTCCTCGTCAACACCAACGCCAACCCCACTGCTGCCCAGTCTGCTGCCTCGGTACGTTCTCCATCTAATCCCTTCACGTTTGATGACGCCTAAGATCGAGGTGGACTAACGGTTCTCCCGTCTGTCTCCCGCTCTCTAGGTCGCTGCTACCGTCACCCAGACTCGAGACGTCGGCATTGGCGCTGGAACCGTCACCCAGACACAGGTCTCCGTCTCAGCCTCTGCCACTCGCCCAGCCAGCGCTGCCGGTCGACTCGAGGCATCTGTCGGCGCTGGTGTCGTTGGTGGTCTTCTCGGCCTCTTTGCGCTGGCCTTTTAGTCAAGTCGCCCTCTCTGCAGACTCTCTTTGGACATCTAGTGATGAACACCACTCCAACTACTTAACCTATCATCCCAATGTTGTGTTGTTATTTCGTCTTTCTTCCATTGTCTATCATCAGCTGTGCTCGTGTGTGTCTTATCGATGTTTTATACAAGGCAATAAGCGACGTGAGCCTCGACTCTGGAGGTCATGCTGGACTTCGAATAATGTCGTGAGGAACGAATGGGGTCCTACCGCCATGTTCACCAGAATCTGTACGGGGACGAGAAGGCAATGGTTTCAAGCACATGGAGAAGACAAGTCATGTTATAGCACAAAAAGATGTGAACCATTCATCGGATGAAGGAAAGAGACAAGAGAAGGTGAAGGGGGGGAAAAAAAATGTGCCCCTCCAGCTCTAAACCAATGTCACTCAAGGACGAAAGGGCATAGCGAACGACTGTAAGATCTACTGGAGGCGACTATTGCGGTGTGATTCTTGCGTAGACTTTCCCACGGGTAGGTCTATGGATTAAGAGACGGAACTCGTTGGATATTGAATCTCGCGTTTTTGGGAGGGGATATGGATTGGGGATGGAAGGGAAAGGGAAGGGGGTAGAAGGGTGGGAAGGGAAGGTCTCCGAGAGGTCAGATAGTGCAAAGGACCGACATCGTGAAGGGGGAGTGGTCGAGATGCCGATGCTTGCACTAAATGGTCTGTCGAGAGGGGTAGGGAGGGAAGATGGTGGAGAGAGAGAGGAAGGGGAAGAGTGAAAAAGATGAAAAGTCGAGCGCTCCTCGAGGTCACGTGTTGTGGGCGAGGCTGAGGAGAGGGGGGAGGCGGACGGGCGCGCGGGGGGAGGGAGGTGAGGGGGGGAAGAGCGAGAAAGAAACGAATTCAAGAAAAGAGATGAGAGGACAAGAGCCTCTGCGAAAATTCCGCTGATCCCTCGTACCAGCACATTCTCCCCTCACCACCCCGTCAAGACTGTTGGTCCCCCCTCACTTTCCCTCCCACATCACTCACCCAAGCCCTCATTTGCTAACCCATCCAACTCCTTTTTCAAAATACAACAAAGACCGACCCAACAAGTTAGTTCCTTTCACAGAGACATGAACCAATCCACTCTCGACACAAATCTCTGTCATTGTCGGTGCTTTGTCGACCTGATTCCTCGACATATCACACCCTCCAATCGAGGGGAGCGTGCGAGAGAGGAACGAGTTACTTGCATCAACCCAAGAAAACACCACCCATAGATCGCTGACCGGTTTCATCCTCGACTACCACCCATCCCCTCTTCAACAGAATGGCCAGCCGACCCGTCGTTAACTACTTCTCCGAGGCCGGAGGTACGTTAGATCTCATCTTGCAATCCCTTTTCATCCAGGTGGCAACGAGAATCGATCGACGATTCCAAGATTGACTTTTTTTTCTTCTCCGTTGTCCTCTCCTTTCTCTGCTTCTTCCCTCGTGGCTCATCCGACCCACTCGCAGAGGCCTCTGGATCCCTTCCTCTTCCCGCCGTTCTCACTGCTCCCATCCGATTGGATGTCGTCTCGCAGGTCCACAGTACGTTCGATCCCGCTCGATCGTCTCCTCAGATCCAAGCCCTACACGTCAAACCCTCGGGTCCCGCGTCAACTTCTGCGAAGCTCATCATCTCATTTCGTTTCTTTCTCCCGCGAACAGAGAGCATGGCCAAGAACAAGAGGCAGGCTTACTCCGTCGCCTCCAACGCCGGAGAGCAGACCTCAGCCGAGTCTTGGGGAACTGGTCGAGCTGTTGCTCGAATTCCTCGTGTTGGAGGATCGGGTACCCACAGGTCCGGACAGGTGAGTTTCTCCTGAAGATTCAGCAACCTCGAACGAAAACCATGATCAAAAGAAGGCTCACGTCGAAAAACGATTTCGCCACTTGTCCGTCGCTCTTCCGTCTTTCCTCCCCCCCCCCTCTACCCTAGGCTGCGTTCGGAAACATGTGCCGAGGTGGACGAATGTTCGCCCCCACCAAGATCTGGCGAAAGTGGCACGTCAAGGTGAACCAGAACCAGAAGCGATTCGCCGTCGTTTCCGCTTTGGCCGCCTCTGCCCTTCCCTCGCTCGTCCTTGCCCGAGGACACCGAATCGAGGAGATTGAGGAGGTTCCTCTCGTCGTTTCCGACGCCGCCGAGTCTTACACCAAGACCAAGGAGGCTGTCGCTCTCCTCAAGGCCACCAAGGCTTACGACGACGTCGTCAAGGTCTCCAACTCGAGGAAGACCCGAGCCGGAAAGGGAAAGATGCGTGGACGACGACACCGACAGCGACGAGGACCCCTCGTCGTTTACAACGAGGACAACGGTATCACCAAGGCCTTCCGAAACATCCCCGGAGTCGAGCTCGTCAACGTTCGAAGGCTCAACCTTCTCCAGCTCGCCCCAGGAGGTCACCTCGGTCGATTCGTCATCTGGACCCAGGGTGCCTTCGGTCTCCTCGATGAGGTTTACGGTACCTTCGACAAGGCTTCGACCCTCAAGAAGGACTACTTCCTCCCCACCGCTAAGATCTCCAACCCCGACGTCACCCGACTCATCAACTCGGACGAGATCCAGTCCGTCCTTCGACTCGGTGGACAGAAGATCGCCAAGCGACCTTTCACCCAGAAGAAGAACCCCCTCAAGAACAAGGTAAGTGGGACTCGCGAAACCCTTCCACACTCACCCGCAAAGAAACGAAAGACTGTTGCTCAATCCGAAATTATTCTCTACCTATCTCTGACCTGTTTTCTCTTCTGCTCTTTTTTTTTTTTCTTACTTTCTCCTTCTCTTTCACTCACCTGTCAATCCCCAAAATCTCTCTCAGGCCGTCCTCTTCTCCCTCAACCCTTACGCCGCTTCCGCCAAGCGAGCTGCCATCAAGGTCCAGGAGAAGCGAACCGCTCGAAAGGAGACCTCCGCCAAGAAGACCCCTGCCCCCAAGGGTGAGGCCGGTGAGGCTTTCCTCGAGACCCTCCTCTCCAACTAAACGTCTCAAACGTCGTTCCTCGGGTTGGATTGAGGGAGAGAGAGTTGGACGCTTTTTGTATTGGAGGGGAGATGATGGATGATTGATCACTCGCGGGACCTCTACGTCCTATAGCTGGATGGGAGGGAACGAAGGATGATTTTTTTTTTCCCTTTTCCCAAGAGACAAAAAAAAGATGAATGAAGACTCTTTTTTCGCTTCTCCTGCTTCCATTCTTTTTGATCAAAGAGACACACGCGCGCGAAATGAAAAGATGCCAAAACCCTGTCAAGCGCCTTGAGGGTTCTGAACGAGAATGTGTTGATATCAAATTCTGCTTCGGTCAATCATCATCTGTCTCTGTCTCTTTCTTTGTTCTGGGATGGGGCGGCGCGTGTCCTATATCTCTCTCTCTCTCTCTCCCACGTCACTAGCGAATCGAGATATCTCATTGGATTAACGTCTTTAGTAGAATGAGACACCCCACACGCGCATGCCTTGTCTCTCCCCTCCTCCCCTTCTCTCATCTAACTCAACAAATAAGCAGTCATCGAGAGTCTTCCGTCCCTCCATTCTCTCTCTCTCTCTCTCTCTCTCTCTCTCTCTCTCTCTCTCTCTCATCGTTTCCCAACCCTGACCATCTTTGTCTTTTGCTTCTTTTCCTTCTTGGTTTTTCCCCCTCCTCCTCCTCCTCCTTCAACCTCTTCAATCATCATCATCTTCTTCTTCTTCTTCTCATCCTCCAAGACGTCACCAATGTCACTCGTTGATCTTGAAGACGCGGTGACAGCAGCAGCAGATTTAACGGCTTGATCACGTTCGTTTCGAATGATATCAAAGAGTTGACCTGATGGGATGAGAGGTGAATGTTCGGTGTAACGTTGGGTCAAGGAAGGAATTGGATGAGGTGGTTTAGGTAGAGTCGTTCGTCTTCCATGACCACCTCGACGAGGAAGAGGAGAAGGAGGAGGAGGAGGAGGATTTTCGATAGTGGTGATGGTGGTAGTAGATGGATCAGAAGAGGTGGTGGTGGTGGTGGTGGTGGTGGTGGTAGAAATTCGGTTCGTGGGTCGAGGAAGAGATGGTTTCTTCTGATAGATAGCAGCCGAGACAGCTAGGTAGAGTTGTTTACCTTACAAGTTAAAGAGGAGATAGAAGATGAGATCAAACAAATGAGGCCCAAGAGAGGGAGGTGAGAAAGAACAAGGCCAAGGCAGTCGAAAGAGTTCAAGGAGGGGGGGGGGGGGGGGGGAAGAAGCAAAGCTCACGGTTTTGAATTCTTTGGTTATAGGGTGAACCATCCTCTTTGGTGAATTCAGTCTTGACACGTCCAGGATTGGCCCAGTCTTTGGGATGACATTTCGTAGGCTGAAATGGTGAGGAGGGAAGAGGTGCGTACGAAGTTGGTCAATCGAGAAAGTTCAGGGAGTGGAAGGGGGGGGGGGGGAAGAGAGCGCGTCGAGGGAATCATGAAGGGATCAATCAAAGTCAAGACGTGAAAAATAAAAACAAATAAAAAGAAAGAAAAAAAACGAACCTCATGGAAGATGGGAAGACCGAGCGCTTTGAGACCAATGACAATGTCGGTACTCTTGGGCCACCAATGAGATGATTCTCGAGGGATTCGACGACCACCTTTGGAACCATAAGCTCTCTTGGCGTCAAGATAGATGGGGTAGATCGGATGCCAACTGTGTTTTTTTTTTTTTAGAAACAAAAAAAAAAAGAGAGAGGGAGGAATGCAGGTCAGACGATGGATGAGAGGGAGGAATGGAGGAGTTGATTGGGATCTTTGGCTCGTTGGTTCGAGATGAAAGAGATGATGATCTTACAGCTTATATGGTGTAGGATCTTCAACCTGAACGACATCTTGGGAGCGACCGATACCGGGACCCCCCATGGCGGCCATCATATCCTGAAGACCTTGAATTGGGTTGGGAGCAGGACCGGTTGGAGCTCTCTCGGTCGGGGGTGTCGAGTTTGTGGTGTTTTGATGGAGATGTGGGTTAGGGAGAGTAGGGAGTGGGAGATCAGTGTCATCATCGCTGGGATTGCCATTGGGGGGGATGATGGTGTTGGTTATGGTTCGGGTGGGGATGTTGATGTCAGTGGTGGATCGTTGATTGTATTTGACAAGTTGATGTGGACGTACAACTCTTCTTGATCTGAGTGGTACTCTTGGATGGCTGGCATGGTTCGGGCGGGAGGAAGGGGGAGGGGGTCGAGTCGATGGATCGTCGTTCGTTGTCGCGAGGGACTCAACTGGGATGGACGGGTGATGATAGACAGGTCGATACCGTTTATACAGATATATATACTCACCGAATCAACTGACCGGCCATCCAGTCGAGGGTACAGCCACACAGATAGATGAGATAAGATAAAATAAAATAAAATAAAATTCAATCTACCCATTCCCTTCCCTTCCCCCGGCAATCGGCAATCCCTCTCATCCATCATCAACGACCCATGCATTCACTCGCTCGCCCCTCCATCCGCTCGTTGTTTAGCCTACACCCATCGTCAGTCATCCAACATCCTACCCACGAGAAACCATGAACCAAACTGAATCCTCCAAAGAGCCTTCCCCAAGTCCGCTACAACTCGAACCCTCGACCAATCCAAGCCATCAATACCATCAATACCATCAAATCGAATCGACCCACGAGTTCAGAATCCAACCATCGGCTTCCCAACTCGTCCTATACATAACCTCGACCTTCCCACCCATCACGTCCGATCCTACACCACCGCTTCCCATCCCATCCCCCTCGATAAATTCAATCGACATCGCGTCGAGATACCGGGTCATCTTAGCTTGTAAGCGTTTAAATGTTTCAAATCGAATCCACTACACCAAACATGCAAACGAACCTGACCCAACGTCCCTCCATCGATTCACAATCTATCCCCATCTTCCCCCCCCCCCCCCCCCCCCCTCTCCCCTTCCTCGCTTGGTTTCAAACGATCCTTGTTGTTTCCCACAGCTCCGCCGTTCACCTCAGAGATCACTGTAGATGTTCGACCTGTTTTCATCCTCTCACTCATCAGAGGTTACTTGATACAGCAACCGTTCGCTTCCCTCTCCCTTTTTTTTTTCTTCTCTTTTTCTTTCTGCTTGCTTTTCGATCAACATATACTAAACTCTCAAAGCTCCCCCTTGCTCCTGCCCTCCCCCTCTCTCCACTCCCATCCATCTGATGGACGGACGACTATCAAAAAAAGCAGATCCCTCTAGATATCAGAGCTCAGAGAATCCAGTCCGAACCGGATGGCGTTCATGTGACTTGTAAGTTCCGAGATGGGAATTCAACTCGGGACGATCAATCTGCACTGATTTCGTATCCTATCTAATAATAATAATAATAACAATAATAATAATAATAATAAACGAATTTCTGAGCACCTCTCTCTTTCTCTTGTCCGAAACAAAGGGTCCGATGATTCGCACGTATCGTTCTACCCTCATCGGTTTTTAGAGAAGATCGCTCCGATTCCGACAGGATCATCATCTTGTTCTTCTTCTTCTCAGCCTTCTTCTTCTCCCCCTCCTCCTCGTGCTATATCATCGTCGACTTCTCATTCGTCCAGATTATCCGACGAAACGATCCTGCCGGCTGTGTAAGTTAAATCTTCATGGCAAGGAAACATAACGGGGGGGGGGGAAGTTCTTCTCGATGAATTAGCTGAGCTTCTTCTCTCTCTTCCTCTCTCTATCGGGGCTCAACTCGGTCTACGTTGTAGTAAAATCCCTTGGCATCGACCAGATCGTTCTGGATTACCAAGATTCAACCATGACACCTTGTTCCCCCTGACGACGACGACAAGGACTACAAAAACAACAACATCAGCATCATCGTCATCATCGTCGTCATCATCATCACCATCTAATCATTTGGACGACGACGACCTCAGCCCATCTGAGGAGACTATCCTCGAAACGTTGACTCAACTCGAAAAGCATGGCGTCATCTTGATAGAAGGCGTTGAACCTACACCTGAAGCGACGGAACGTGTATCGAGGTTGTTTGGTAATGGGAAGTTGAGGAACACTCGTTCGTCGTCGTTTTCTTCCTTTTTTTTTCTTCTCTCTTTCTTCTTGCCTCTTTGCAACACCGAACATGAACATAACCCCCACTCTTTCTCCTTCCAATCCCCCTTCCATTTCTGCACACAAAGACTACGATGACTTCTGGGAATTCTCCGCTTCAACCAACTCCCTAGACGCTCACGGCGATCTAGCCTACTCATCCCAATTCCTTCGAGCTCACACCGACACATCCTACTTCACCGATCCATGCGGTCTTCAAATCTTTCATCTTATCCATCACCCATGTCCGCCCGGTTCAGGAGGTGAGACTTTACTCGTCGATGGATTCGCCTGTGCGGAAAGATTGAGGAGAAGGGATGGAAAAGCGTTTGAAACCCTCGGTGGTGGCGGTGAAGGAGGAATCGTCAAAACGGGTGCACATGCGGCTGGAACCAAGGGATTCATCTACAAGACGATGGGAGAGGGGAGCGGACGTGGAGAAGATGGATACCCAGTCTTTGAGATGGGAGGTAAGGGCAAATTGAAGAGCGTTAGGTGGAACAACGAGGACAGAAGTATCGGCTTCGTCGGTAGTAGTGGGAACAGCCGAGATGGTGGTGGTGGTGCGACAACGGAGGAGATTGAAGGTTGGTATCGAGCCATGAGGGTTTGGGAGGAGATCTTGAGGGAGAAAGATAACGAACTTTGGTTTAAACTCGAACCGGGAACAGTCGTCGGTCAGCATTTTTATTTTTATTTTTATCATCACTTCTTTTTTTTTCTGCGTCTCCTCCGAGTGATGTTGAGAACGCGGGGCTAAATCTCGCCTTTCATCTTTTGCCTTTTCTTCGTCGGCGGGTATTGTTGGATTCCCCCTCCCCTGCTTTCTTCTTCTTTCCCCTTTTGCTCCCATCGGCATCTCATTCCCCCCCCCCCCCCCCACCTCCATGCTCCCCTCTTCTTCCCTCTTCCATCCTTGCTACGAAAAAAAAAAGTCATCGACAATCACCGAGTGCTTCATGGTCGATCGAGCTTTACGGGGGATCGAAAGATGTGCGGGGCATACATCTCGAAGGACGAGTGGATGAGTTTCAAGTCGGTGCTCGATGGGAAAAAGAAGAGACAGCAGAAGAGAAAGGAATTGGTGATGGTTGTAGGAGGAGAAGGAGGTTCGGGAGAGGGTAGGAAGGAATTGGACGTTTGGGATTTAGGGTATTGAAGAAATCGATGAAGAAGAAGAAAAAAGATTTTGACTTTTTTTTTCATATCTTGTTGGAATATCAGATGACTCAGATGAGTTGACGAGATTTGTGGAAAGAGAAAGAAAATGAAATCCTCCCAATAACATCAACGTAAACTCCAGACGCCCTTGCACTTGATGCTCGGCTTTCGCTGACAACGAATCAATCCATGAAAGAAAGAAAAAAAAAGAAAAAAGAAAAGAAAAAGCGTAAAGGAAAGGGGCTAATCCTTTCAATCGACTTTCGACAAAGCTCCATCCAAGAATGATCGAGCACTCTCCCTCAACCCACCTCTAACACCTTCCTCCCCAGTCAATCCTCGACGTTCACCCTCCTCGATGACCTCGACGTTCGATCTTCCCCAATCAGCTTCAACTTGCATTAATGAACCCAACTTGACGAACTCATCACGTAACGTTGGATTTCTAGCGAAAGAAAGATGAAAGAGTTCCATCAATTTGATCGTCGTTAACGTCGTTTCGAGTTTCGAAAGGAGAGGTGGAAGGAGGTTGATTGGAGAGGATTCAATCGAGGAGGGATGAGGAGGATTGGAAGGTAGGAAGAGGGTTAAGGTTGGGTAGGTGAGGAGGAGGAAGAGATGATGAAATCGTTGGATTTGGTCGTTGAGCTGGAAGAAGCAAGAAAAAAAAAAAAAAAAAAAAAAAAAAGAGCCCCCAGAAATAAAAGCGTAGAGGTGAGAATCAGTGAATCCAGGTTCAAGGAAATAAGGAAGAAGAAGAAGGAGGAAAAAAAAAAACATACAGCCAAAGCGTTCCCACCAGAGGTCTGAATCTGACTGAACCAAATCCTAGCTGATTCAATTCCTAGTAAACTTAAGAAAGTCAACCCTAGGTTCTTCCTATACTTGACTGCTTTATCGACCAAACTGAGACTGATGATTAAGATGACGTATTCTGATAAAAGATCCCAAGCTTGTCGAAAGGACCAGATGAGGAAGGAATCGATCTTGTCGTTTTGGCGACACCAGGAGGAGGAGGAGGAGGAGGAGGGAAGGTTACAGGTGATGAATGTGGCATGACCAAAACGAGCGTAGTGATATCGAGCATCAAGACTGGAAAGTTTATCGACGACTTGATGGATTTGAATGGGAAGTCGAGAATGACTGTTTGGGATGATGGGAAACGTATGGAATTGGTTGGGATGATTTAGGTGTGATGATTTCGAATCGAGTTGAATTCGACGTTCCAATCTAGGTCTCAAGTCGATGGGGGTGGTGGATAGGATGGGTGAATGGGTGATGGTGAAGAGATTAGGTTCTGGTTGGATGATGAGGTGATGAAGATGGTAGAGGGTGTGAAGGATGATGAGGCATCGGAGGGAAGTTGGGGTGATCTTCGTTTTACGAATGATGGTTCTCAATGGATTCGTGGTGAGAAAGGTGATTAGGTGGGGAAGACATGGGAGAAGGATCGGACCGAGTACAACGAGGATGGTGAGGTAGAGGGAATGGCTCATGGATGGGTGGACGTTAGTGGTTGAGGATATCTATATAGATGAGGACGGATAACATGATTCCCATTGCAAAGGAAACCGGCGGATTCTCTTTTTTCCCCGACCAAGTAGCCATTCAGTAGCTCGAAAGAATGTCAAAACGATTATTGCCTAAGCGCCATCTGATTCTTTCCAAGTCACCATCGACTCCACCATTCGCTACTCAGCTTTCGAACTTATCCCGACCATGCAATTTTCATCCTACCAGGCTGAAATGCGTTTAACAGATCAGCATAAGTCTGATCTATTGGAGAAAATTTCGGAACACTAAAATCTCAAGGTTTTTACAAGAATTAGACGGTGGATGATCATTTTCACTTTCAAGTTGTTCCACAGCTCGCAGATCGAAAGATATATGCTCAGTCAGTATAGTATTCGCCTCAGGATATAGTCTCATATCTGACTACGTGCCTGGCTCACTGTCTTGGTGCAAATTTATCACGTACTCACGATGCAGATGCCTATCTCCATTCGCCTCCGACGTTAACTTAACGCCGAGTGACTTGTATCGTTGGTCAGTCCACACTCATCTAACAGTATATCTCTTTACTCTGCTGTTTGGCCATCCGTCGAGACTAAAAGCATTCAACGAAAAAAAAAAAAAAAAAAAGCACGAGACATGCATCCATCCTCCTCTCCGACGTTCCCTTCTCATCTCCCATCTCACACGAAGTTTGGATGGAAGAGGCGAAATCAAGTCAGCCGGATACTGTGAAAAATTGAGAAGAGTACATTGCGAGTGACTAACGCATCGAGCAGGAGGATCATCTTGTTGCGTACGAGCGGCAATGTCTAGAAACCCGTTCAAGCTTCAGCTATATAGCTGCCTGCACTCGGTAGATCAAACATCGTCTCACCACTCTAGCTGAAGTCGTATCGATCTGCTCATCCACCCTCACCTCGAGAGCTAAAGGTGTCTATGGTGTTCTCGAAATGCCATAGGGTAAAGATTCCAGCGTTGTCTGGCGTTGGAACGAGCGGCGAAGGCCGAGGGCGCTGTTTCTAACGTTTGAACGTTTGAACCCAGATCACATATAATTTCTGTTCATGGTAGGTGACTCAGTAACATCAGCATAATTCCTTGGGGTCAATGTCAGGATATTCTGCAAATGATCATCAGGAACAGGCGCACTTGACGGTACGGAAACGACTGTATGCGATAGACAAGCTCAAATTTGCATCAAGTGGCACTGTAAGGGCGTCGATCAAGTAGCAGACTACCTCAGAGATAAATCCAGTGGCTGTATACTCATAGCTCCACATGTTTGTGCTGGAGAGGGGCGCGAAGACAGGTGACAGACCTTGTGTTTCCATCTGATGCAAATCTTGATCTTTTGGTATCTTGAGATTTTAGTCGTATAGAATCCACTCCCGCAATAGACTGATGGGATGGGTTTGAAAGCTGAGTAGGGAGTGGTCGATCCTGGGGTCTTCCTGGCTTGGAAAGAATCAGGAATCCCACCTTCCAAGAGAACACCACCACGCCCGTACCAAGCTTCTTCTCACCGAACCACCCGAACCCCACCACACCCAACATCGCCTACAGACCCCGCCCCACATCACAGCATCACACAGCCCACCAACCAACCACACCACACCACATGCATCCACTCAACCTCAAAGTCCTCAGACGACATGACCCCTCCATCGAATCTATCATCGAATCAGCAACTTATGTCGTTCTCTATCACTACGAGCAGAATGCTTGGAAGAAGGAGGGCATCGAAGGCAGTATGTTCATCTACAAAAGGTCAGATTACCTACCGAATCATACAAAACATCATCCCCTATCCCCCATCCCCCACGACGATCCCGACTTGCCTCAACGATACGAGACAAAGTAGCCATCCATCCAACCCACAACCCATCACCCCGACAGTCAGCCCAAGATACGGACAATGATCCATCGCCCGGTCCGCGTTTCGTTCGTCGGATCAAGCAAGAACGATTCGGATCGACCGAGATGTTGGACTCGGTTCCACTCTGCTATTCGAAGCAACAATCCCACACCATCGAGTTCACTACGAACCACACCCATCGGCATTTCAAGCTTCGTTGATGACAATGGGTTCATCGACCCAATTCCTTACCACCTACCCAGTACTGATCTATCTCTCTTGCCTCGTCTCCTTTTGCCTTGAAACCGACCCCAGATCTCTTGACCCCCCGTTATCGCTCATCATCCTCAACAGATATGGACCCAGAAATTTCACGAGACGCATCACTCGAGATACCGAGTTCGATATCCAAGGAAAAGTTCTCATGATCAACGAGCAAGGTCAGGAAGAGTGTGAGTCGTCTCACGCTCAGAGCAGCTTCTCTCTCTCTCGGGGAACTGACATGGGAACAACCTGCACACAATCCTTAGCCAAGATATCAGGTCTCTGGGTTCACGATGAGGAAGAGGGAGAAAAGTTGCTTGGGATCCTCACTTCGTTCGTCTCTACATCAAGCCTCCTTGGTTGACAAACACGCTGATGCGTGTTCTCGTTCCCCGCCGGGTGTATCGCTGCTCATAGTCTCAGAAATAGCCTTGCTTCTCAGCCTCAAACCTCTAGCCTCTCCTCGCCAACACCGTCCAAGGAGATCCCGTCATCTTGCGCCGCCGCTCAGCCTCAGATGACTCCCTCTAGCTCATCAACCAATCGAGTACTGTCCTCTGTTGCGCAGCAACAGCAGCATCCCAAGATGGGAGCCCTCATCCCGCCCACCCCTCCTTCGACGCAAGGAGGATCATCGAACCCTTCTGCTTCAAACGACGATCCGTCCAACGGCTCGCTATCTTTCTCCGAGATCTTGAACCGACTGCAGTCGCCGGCCGTTTCGTCCTCTCAGCCTCAGCCGTTGGGGAATCCTTATCAGCAACACCAGTACCAACAGGATCAATCTCAACACGCTCACGATGCGAACGATGGGTATCCACCCCGTGAATCCCTTCCCCAAAACGCTCATGCTACCGCCGTCGCCGCTTCTCCCGTTCAATCAACCGCGACGCCAAAGGCGAAAGCTTCCTCCAACGATCTCCTCGACTCCTTGTTCTCGTCCCTCTCTACTGTTCCTCCGCTCCCTTTGCCTCCCGCGACGAACCCATCGTTCACATCTTCGGCCTCATCATCGTCCGCCGTATCTTCAACTAGCAACTCCCCCTTCCCAGCTCACCTCCAACACCAACCCTTGACATCTTCCCCTCTTCGATCTCACTCCCTCCCCACCAGACCAACGGTATCATCATCTTCAACTCATTCCCCTCAGATGGCTTCGGCTTCGGCGTGCGTATCAACGTCGTTTGAAGACCATCCCTCCCCACTCGTCTCACCCGCATCGGCAGGTCTCAACGGTGGCGGTAGTGGAAACAATGGAAACAACCAGACTGATTCGATGAGGACCTCATCATCACCTTTCAATTCACCTTCATCCTCACCTCGACCATCTCCTTCCTGTCCATCGAAATCATCATCATCATCATCACATTCCACCTCGTCTTTCGTCAATGGGACCGGTTCTTACTCTTCACCATCTTCATCTCCCAACCATCGAAGACAACAACAACGTCAAGCAAGAGATAACCATAACGGTCATCATCATCATCATCATCTGCTTCATCCACCCTCTCCTTCTCAACAATCCCAAAATCGTCGTCATCACCATGAGAACAATCGTAACAACACGACTACTGCTGCTGTTGCCCATCATCGAATCTCACCTACATCCTCTGATTCATCTTCATCTTCAATATCCAACTCTGATGATGATGATGAAGAGGAGGAAGAAGGAGGAAGAGGAGGAGGAGGAGGAAAAAAAGATGATGGGACCCCTAGGATGGGAGGAGAGAGGGAATTGATCCCTTGGACACCGGATGAAGATGATGACTCACCGGAAGCGAGGGATCTAAGACAAGGTGGAGGATTCGAGATTGGGAACGATCGAGGTGGTGGTGTTGGTGGTGGTGGACTGATAAGAGGAGGAGAAAGGAAACTAGGTAATGGAACGTCAAAGAGAAACAACAACAACAACAACAACAACAACAACAACAACAATAGGACTACCTTCAAACCGAGAGAAATTGAAGAGGGAGCTCTGACCTTGAGCTTGACCGACGAATTCAGAGTGGCAGGACGACGACGACGACAACTCAAGGTGGAAAAAGCCGGTTTCGCTGGTGGTGATGATGGTGGTGATGATGGTGGTGATGGTGATGGTGATGGTGAGGTTGGGAGAGCAACGTTGGGAAAGAGAGAATTCATCAGAGAGGTTTTGAGTTTAATTCACGTCAGTCTGTCTTCTTCTTCTTCTTGTGTTTCTTCCTCCCCTCCCCTCTTCTTTTCCTGATTTTCAACTTGAATTATATCCCCACCAAAAAAAAAAAAAAAAAACCTGACGAAAACAACAATAACAAACAATAACAACAACAACAACAACAACAACAACAGACAAACCAAACGTTCGTCGATGGATTGTATCAGAGGTATCTCGAGGGCGGAAGGAGGGAATGAGGGGGAGGGGGAGGGGGGGTTGACTTGGCTTGGCTTGAATAGGCGAGAGGATGGAAAGTAAGGGGGAAAAAAATGAACAGAGGGAAGAATAGATGAGAAAAAGAAAGAAGAGAAAAAAAAACCCTCGTTTAACTGTTTGTGTGTGTGGGGTGGAACTGAAGTTTGGATTATAAGAGCAAGAGGGGAGGAGGAAGAAGGGAGGACGTTTCGAGGAGGAGATTGGAGGATGGCAGGGGGGGGGGGGGGGGGGGG
>BCKM01000008.1:89792-147623 GCA_039545415.1 Udeniomyces megalosporus | reverse complement strand
ACGATGTTTTGGATGGAATGTAGATCGTCCTTGATAACGTTTCCTTTCTTTCTCTTTCTCTCTTCACAAAAAAAAAAAAAAAAGAGAGAAAAGAATGACAGACAAAACCCCTGTCCTTTTTTTTTTCTCTTGCACCTCTACTTCCGACCAGCCTTGAGAGCCTCGACTCGATCAACCGCTTTAGCTTGAGCGAATTTGCCACGAACTTTTCCTCCTCCTCCTCCAACGCTGATGGTGGCAGGAATCCCGTTGATGGTGGTGAGGGGGGCAAAGGAACCATGGGCGACGACAGCTTGCTTGATTGATGAAGACTTGATCGGGACGTTCTTGGGATTTCTACCCTTGTCGTTGTTGTTATTGTTTTTGTTTTTGTTGTTGCCACTGACGACGTCAACATCGTCGTTCTTCTCGACCCCACCATCACCATCACGTCTCGAGACTGCTGCTGTCGTCGACGACGACGACGAAGATGACCTCTCGACGGTCCTTTTCGAAACGACCCGAACCGTCTTTCCCTTTGTCGTCGCTCGTTCGAAAACGACGTAATCTTCGGAAAACATCTTTTTCGACCAACAACCTTCAATCCAGGTACGAGCATCTCCAATGACGGTGACGGTACTCATGTCAAAGGAGACGTACATCTTTTGAGAGGGAGGATCAATGGGTGGATCGCTGAAGTGATGGCGTAAGGGAGTGAAGAAGGGAGAGGGGGAGGAAGGAAGTGAGAGTGAGAGTGAGAGTGAGAGAGGGAGAATCCAAAGTTTGATGAGCCATGAATGAGAAGCAAGGAAGAAAGAAAGAAAGAAAGAAAGGGAATAAAAAAACAGCCATCACGATGGTGATAAAGACCATGGACGAACCGTGGACAAAGGAGATGGCTGAGATGAGACCAAAAGAAAAGATGGACAAGAAGACGAAAAGAAGGAGGGAAAAGGGGGGGGGGGGGGGAGGCGAGAAGTGTTTATAAGGACAATTCCGGCTCATTATTAGCGTTTGACAAAGTTTATAGATAGATAGATAAATAAATAGTACAAAACTCACGTCGTTGTTTTCCAAAGATGATCCGAGTAAGTCGAGCCTAAAGCATAAATGACATGAGCGAACCTGTTCAGAAAGAAAGGAAAAAAAGAAAGAAAGAAAGAGAAAGAAAGAAAAAACAAGGAAAGAATCAGCATCCTTTGAAACCGATGAGAAGAAGCGTGCAGAGAGAAAAAAAAAAAAGGAAAGAAAGGAAGAAGAAAAAAAAAAAAAACACATCTTACCAAGCCTGAGATCTCGTCGACCAACCGGTTGAGGAGAAACTAAGTTTCTCGAATCTCTTGACGCTCTTTTCCCAAGGCTGATAGAACCCTTGGACGCCGAAGAGACTCTCCAAGTCGAGATCGGACGAGAGAGGGAGAGGTTTATCGATCGGATGAAGGGAAAGAGATGGGGGTGGGGGTGGGAAGGGTACGTTTCTGTCGTTGGTGGTGTTAGTGGTGGTGGCGGTGGCGACGGTGGAAGAGGAGGAGAAGGAGGAAGGTTGATGGTAGATGTTAAGGTTCTTCTCGATGAGATCGTAAAGCCAGAGATAGGTTCGAATCTTGAGGTTTAAGCGCTTGGCCTAGAAAGAGAGGAAGGAGAGAGAAGGAAGTACCCAAAGAGGAGGGAAGGGGTTCAACGTCAAGAATAGGGTCGGCAAGCACAATAGACTAATGTACGTGTGTAAAAATTAAGAGTCGAATGAAAAAAAAATTAAAGAAAATACGTACATCTTCGTAATCTTGTCCTTTACTCCAACGACCGAGGAAGATGATTCTCATCTCGTCGTCATCGTCATCAATATGATCACTCCCTCTGCCTGTGTTTTTTCCATTCCTTCTCAACTTCCTCGCTCTCCATCCTTCCTCTCCCTCCAAGAAAGCTTCCAATCCTTGAGGTTTCATCTCGGATTCGTCACCACCGTGAGCGACAGTCGATGATTCCTGCCTTTGACTGACCCACCACCAAGATCGACCTTCACCTCCAGCGTCTCGGATCTTTTGGAGCGTTTTACGAGTGAGAGAGGCGGATTGAGAAGGATGAAAGAGATCCCTGGAAAGAAGGATGAGTGTGTTGGATAGGAGATGAGGGGAAGGAACGGTCGATGGGGTAGAAGTCGAAGGTCCAGAGGAACGATTGACAGCGTTGGTCTGAACGGTCTGTGTTTTGTTGCCGGTTCGGACCTTGGCGGAAACTTTGGACGGCTCGGTGGGGAAACCTCTTGAAGCGATCAATGATCTGGAACGAGTCCAATTGCTCGGCGTCTTCCGAGGGGCTCTGGAAGTCGAGTCGATCGTCGAGGGAAGAGTAGGAGTGGAATCGCTTTGGTTTGTAGGACCGAGATGAGGTCGTTTACGATTCGTTCTTGGAGGTTCAACATCTTCATCGATAGCTGAATCGCCAGGGGGCAGCGCTCGTTTGGGATGGGAAAGAGGGGGATGATGAGAAGAGTGAGAGTTGTCGTCAACAGTGGAGACGACAACGCTGGGCGAGAGCTGAGCGTGAGTAGAATTAGAGGTGGATGTAGAGGGCTGTGAAGGAGGAGGCAAAGCTGAGGAGTTGGGCTTGTGGATAGAATCCATGATGATGACATCGTCTCCTTTTGGCTCATGAGCCATCGTTACGTCTCCATCCTCATCACTGTCATCACTGTCACTTAGGACGATGACTTCTATGGTCTGCTCCTCAACGGTCGATTTGGCCTCTTCCTTCTCTCCCGATCTTGCGGCCATTCTTGACAGTGCCGCCTTCTCATCCAGCTTCCCGGACCCTCTCGAAGACTTTGCAGGGATATTGGTCGAACTCGCGTTTGATTTGCCGAGAGGCGATGGCTTGACGATGCCAGACTTATCTCTCTCGACTACGAGTGGAGATCTCGTCTCACGGACTCCAACTCGGGACGATGCTAAAGGGAGTGGTGGTGGTGACGGTGGTGGTGGCGGTGGGGCAATGGGATCGAGTTTGCCTGTTCGGATCTCGGAGAGGGAAGGGAACTGTCCGACATTCTGCTGTAGAACGGGCAAAGGAACGAGATGATGCGATTGCACAGTCTGCGAGTGTGGCGATGGAGGCTCGGATTCAAGCTCCGCAGGAGAAACTTCTTTGGATGAAATGGGCGATTTGATGCTGAGCATGCCCCGAGGTTGGCGAGACACCAGTAAACGAGACAAAGCGGGGTCCTGCTGCAAAGGGTTGGATGGTCTTGGTCCTGGGATTGGGAAAGTAATGCTGGGATGAGTCGGTGATGGTGATGATAGCTGATGAGGTCGAGACGTGGGTTGAGCTTTTGTAGCAGAAGTCGATGAGGAGGCTTGGGTTTGTTCGTGTGAAAGATCAAATGGCGCAAATTCGGTCTTGAGTCGTGATGATGGTTGTTCGTGAAGGTCGTCGTGTCGTGAAGTCGACGACGTAGAGGTTCGTGAAGGAGATTGTGTCGAGTGAGATTTGTTAAGTTGCGAAGAGTTGAAGGATGGACTAGCGAGGGGTATCGATGGCTCAAATGACGCGTGGCTGACAGGAGGGTTAGTGAGGAGGTCAGGCGAGACTGAGGCCTTGGCTGAGAGGGGAGGAAGTGGAGAAGTCACAGCTGGAATCGGGATGATCTGAGGCGGTGATAGATGAAGAGCGACGTTGGGTGAAGTTGAAAGTAGGCGATCAGATGAGGAAGTGGAAGGAAGGGCTGGAGGGGCCGCTCGGGCTCGGACTGGATTTCGAGGGGGGACGATTGCGGACCCAGACACGCCCTTGATAGACTTAGACCCTGAAGAAGCTGTAGGGCCTGACACGCTTGACCTGAGGCCAGTTGGAGGAGCTTGAACAAGATGCAGAAGGCTATCGAACGAGATCGCAAAGGGAAGGCTAGGTTTGCTCGCCAGGGGGATGGGCGGTGGCGCAATCGATGGAGTCGGTTTGATTCCACGGATGTCAGCAAGTGATGGCGTTGGTCGAAGATGAAGAGCTCTGTTTGAGAAAGACCTCGGTTGGAATGACTGGGAAATGTAACACGACTGCGGTCGCGTTCCTATCGTCGCTGATGCATCGACTTGATCCGTCAATGTTGCTACGTCGACCTCATCTTCCTCGAGCTCATCTAAGCCCTTTTCTGAATTCTCGGATGATCTCGAAACGGCACCATGTACCGTATTCTGCGCCCATCGTCTCGCCACCTCCCCCTCCCTCTCGATCATCTTACTCCTCAGCCGTTGTCGAAGCTCATCTTGATTCGCTCGAAGAGACTCCCATTCCTCTGCACGCATTCGGATTAGACGTTTCTGATCACGTGCCAGTTGGAAGGGATGGATGAACTCGTCGTAGAGACGAATGACGAATGCTAGAGGACTTCGGATCGTCGTGGGCGGCTTAGTCGGACGTTTGGGACGATTCGAGAGAGTGCTTCGAACTTGAGGTGTAGGCGGAAAGATGAATGTGTCCTTATGCCTAGTCGAGTAAGAGCTCCGACGTCTTGAGCGTGCAAGAGATATAGGGTGAGGGTCGATACGGTCTGGCGACGTCAGATTATCGAATATCGAAGACCAGAGGTCGTTCTACATGGACACCACAATCATGCTCAGCCTCAGATTCCAGTGTGCGGTCTGATGGAACAACACCAGTCAACGTGGATTTTAGATAGTAAAACGACGGACCTCTTCGACTTCTGCCAGCCCCCCGTTGGATTCAACTTCCCAGATCATCCTCCAGGGTTCTATGACCGTTCCACCCTTGCCAATTTCGAAGAGTCCTTCCATCTCTCCACGTATAAGCTCGTCCGGTACCTCGTACCCTCGTTTCTCCCAAGAAGCAATCAGTAAGGGCCAAAACTCGGCACGGGAGAAGGAGAAGTGCTCCTCAAAGTCTCTGTCGAGGGCCGCACGCCGGTCGTAGGGAGAACGTAGGGTGGGGAGAGAGGAGGATAGCATGGGGTGAATGAAGTGGATGTAGGTCGGTACAAGAAGATCGTATCGCCGTCGGCTGGACGATCAAGGAAGGACGGGAGGAAGGAGCATCGACGTTGAGGGAAGAAACGTCGACCGTCGATCCTTGCTCGACGTCGTGAGAGCTCGTTGAGATCCGGCATACTATCGAGCTGTGATCAGTAGGGCCCGTGATAATCGCCACGAGGTAGCACTTTCCGAGAATTTTTCGCGAAATGTCGGCCAAGAAGATGGGAAAGAAAAACAAAAACAAAAACAAAAATGGGAGGCGTCCCTTCGAATCCTGGGGACGGTCGAGCTTTTGATCACCACACCGATGTAATTTTTCGTCTCACTTAAGCAGTCAAGGTGATAGAAGAGAAGAAATCATGATAGTTCGTGAAAGCGAAAGCAAGATCGCAGGGCATGTATGAGAAGAAAACGCTAGGAAAGCAAGGACATGTCGAGACTAAGAGCAGCCTCGAGGACGCGTCGAGATCGAACTAGCGAGCGAAATTCGTGAAAGATACAAAGGGTGAACTAGATCAGGCCCAAGCTGGGCCAGCTGTCTTGTGTCGCAAGAGGAGGTCCTGGTGGCATAACGCCTGGCCCTTCGCTCGGTCGGATCTTATCCGAGTTCCCAGAGACGCATCTAGCGTGGTCGTGAGTCTTGAGCTGATTGAAAACTGAATGTTTCAAGTACGTCAGCCATCTGGAAGAATGATCAGGACCATTGAATTGGTCGAGGCAGAGGTCGACGAACGCTGATCTTTGAGGACTTGAGCCATGAGAGCGTGCTGGGCTTCGGCTGCTACCTTGACACTGGAAGGGATGAAACAAAAAAAAGGTCAATCGTTGGATTGGCCTGATGGAAAAGCTGATTGATTCTCACCTGTCTTTGACGACTTTACCCAACGCGCTGTTGTCGACCTCCTCCCTCAGCACGGCAATACCTCCATCATTCCCACTGGCTGATGTTCCATCCTTCTCGGCTGGCGGTGGCCTACCGGTCGATGGTCGAGCGGCGGTGCTGATCGACGACTCGGCTTGGGAGAGTTTGGCAGTGAGATCGGCGAGCTGAGAAACTGCGTATGGTCGACCCTGAAAGCAAGATAGAGTTGAAACAAAACGTCAACCATTATTGAGACTTGGATGAGGCAAGGATAGAGGGTCAAACGCAGACGAACCGTGACGAGAGGACTGTTGGAAAGCGTCTTGACCCAGTATTTCTCCCACAAGAGATCGAGCAGCTTCGTGTCCAACGACGACTTGAAAATTGAGACCTTGAGCGGATAGTACTCATTGGCATGGGCACCGAAGTCTTCGATCTTGTCGAGCGGAATCGATTGATACTGTGATGAGCCGGAGGGTTTGTAGCCCTGAAGAGGAGGTGATGAGTAACAGGGGTCAGTGATCGTTCAGAGACGATCAGCCTGCTCCGGTTCAGGTATTTGGTAAGACACAAAAGAGGGCGAGCGTACTTCGGGATACGTCCTGAATGCACCGATGTCGACCTTTCCAGCGGACATCGTGCGGTTTGGGTCAACCTGAGAGTAGAGGACGGTTGAGTGTCAGAATCCATGCAACCTCTGCGTTTTCGGTCCAAGGGCACATGGGACTGACAACGACGGCAAGGAAAGGATCTTGGAAGCTCTGGTTGATGGTCTGTGTGGAGACGTCAATTCCGGAGAGCCAGCAACCGTAACCAGGATGGGCTGGATCAGGACGGGTCAAAGTCTTTAGCTTGAGCATCTCTTAGGGCCACCCGTTACATATGTCACCCACAATGATACCCTGAGTGGGATTGGTCGCATTTCAGATTGCAGGCAGGAACTCAGTCAGCTTCGTTGGGAACCGTGAGTAGCGAATCGATCGGACTCACACCCGACGACGTTCTCCAACCGATCGATCTATAGAATGTGGAGCAGGCCCAGCTTTCTTAGTCCTCATTCGCATCCAGGCTCAGAGTGCGAAGTCAAAGATAAACGAAAGAGAGGGGAGACAGAAACGCACAGTCTTGCTGCCCTCCATGTGAGAGATCATGTATCCGCTCGCTTCGTCTTGGGCATTGACACGAGTCTCGGTACCCTTAACTGGAAGTGCATACACGTCCATGATGCAGAATGACCTGTTGACGACCTTGCCCTGCATGAGGCCCATGATTTCGTAGGCCCCGCCCGAGCGAGCGTGGATGACCTGATATGGTGTAAGAGAATCAACTGCTGAGGGAAGTTTGTGAGGTGATGAGGATCGTGGATTTACCATCTTGATGAGGGCTATGGCGGAGATTCGGACCTGGAAGGTTGGGAAGCGACTCAAGTTGAGCCAACACCAGCTTGACGAGTTTGGCGAAGACCAACGTCAGGATTCCAATTCAACTGACCTCTGTAAAGTAATCGGGACTTGATTCGACAGGATTCAGAAGGTTAGCCATGGAGGCGGGTCACCAGGGGGGAGCACATGACGGCGATGATGAACGCACTCCTTCTTCCACGGCGCCGCACGGACGAGCTTCTTCTGCTCGTCGACGTCGTAAAGAAAGATCTCGTCTGCTGGATCGAGGGCTCGGACGTCATTCATGAGTTCAAACGTCTTTTGAGCTGTGCTGGTGGAGGACGACATGTTGAGGTCGATGGAGAGGAGATCGCTGGTCGGTGTCGAGCGAATTGGTGGAGAGGCTCCTCTCTCGTGTTCTTGTCGAGGGACCGGGGCAATCCGGCACGTTTCCCTCTCCCTTTTCGCCGACTTAGAACCTCACAAGGACGATGAACTCATGGTACCAGGTCGTCGTTGAGATGACTATAGAGGACGTATATGTAAAAGGATGAAAGCCCTCTGAGAGGAAGCGCTACGTCATTTGATCCAGCTAAAAGCACGATGAATCCCGGAGAGAGAGATTCGAAGACCCTCTCGTTCCCTCTTCCCCCTCATCCCCATTTCTCCGACGCCTCTCGCCCAACTCACCGATCTCTCCTTCACTTCAAGTCGTCAAGTGCTGACAACGATGCAAGACGTCAAGCCACCCTACATCCAGTCTACCGAGGTAGCGTCTCAGTCCAACTCTGGAGAGAGCAACCAAGATCCCCCCACAGCCTCTTCCTCCTCCGCCACGAAACCAGCTCAACGTTCAGCCTGCCTCGCCTGTCGAACGACAAAAGTGAAATGTCGTCCCTTCTCGGAGGACTCCGGTCCGATGGACGTCTGTGGTCGATGCGTCCGACTACGACTAGAGTGCCTGTACGGTCAGCTTAAGCGAGGAAGGAAGTGTGGTAAACGAAAGTGAGTGGTCTCGTTTTTTTTTTTTTTTTTTTTTCGACTCGATCGCACATGGGCCACCTGTAGCGGAATACTCGGCTCAGGGCGACAAAATGCAAGGAAAGCCAGTTTTCTTGGTATCGATTTCTTTCGTTCTCGCGGTGGCTATAAGCTCCCGGCCAGGTTGATTGAACGGATGATGGCGTTGTCGTTGAGTCTTGGTCGGCTGGTCGGATGCAAGTGGCAATGGAGGAGGGAACGACACACGGGCTGGATTGAACTGAACTAAACTGGTCTGAGGAAGGTCGGGGGGAGAGTTTGAGGAGTTTGAAGATTCAAGTTGCTTCCGGATCGGAGTCGTCTTCTCCCTCCCTCAGGGTCCTCTTCCTCGTTTGGGTCCGCTATCGCCTCAATCATCTTCCCCGGCGTTGACGCCATTCATTCTCACGCCCCACCTCTATGATATCAACGCCGTCGCCTCTAAATGCCAATCATTTGAGCCTGCCTGCGCTTACACTTTCCTTCTGCTCTCTTTTCAACCCACCCCCGTTCAATCGACCTCGTTCTCAACTCTACCAGAAGCGACACTCTACAAGACGGAAATCTAGATGAACCCCGTCCTTCACCATACGTTCCAGCCAATCCCCGTCATCTCGAGCCTCCCATCAAAGAAGACCCTTCCTCCACTCTTTCCTCTCCGCCCTACGAACCTTCATCTTCTTTCAATCGGGCCGAACGCGATCGGAGACAGAGTCGATCGTTCATTTCTTCATCGGCCAACCTCAACCCCTCAGACCAGAGAAAGTCAGTTTCCTCTCAAGGTTCTGATCCTTCGGAAACTTCGTCCTCCGACTCGGTCATGCACCATCAGCGACCCTCCTCAAGTCATCTAGCCCAACAGGGACCATACAGTCAACAAGAGCAGCATCAGCAGCAACAGTATCAGCACCAGCAACAACACCAACAACAACCTCAGTTCGATCACCATCACCACCAACAACAGCAGCAGCATAACCAGCACCAATCCCAGCAATATGCACCTCAGTACCACCTACCTCAACAGCAACAGCAACCGCAGCAGCAGCAATACCCATCGTACCCTCAATACCATTCTCCTTCGTTCCAACAACAGCCGTTCGGCTATCAAAATGGACCGCAGCAGCTTCAACAGCAGGCTGCGTACCAATATCAGCAAGGACAGCAACAACAGCAGGTCTTTGCGGCTCCCCCACCTCCTCCCCCACCACCACCACTTTCCTATCCCTCGTCGTCCTCTTACTCGTACATGCCCTTCGACCAATCTCAACAACCACCGTCCAGAAGCCCCGGCCTACAAGCCTTTCCCCCGACTCCAGCCAAACCAACGTCCGCTTCATACCCCTTCTCTCAAAACCAGGTCCCGCTTGGCTCGACTCAGCCTTTCCAGCCGTTCGAACGCAAATTGGCTCATCACGATCAGCCCAATGTGGCTAACCTCAACCCCATCTCTTCATCTCATACGCCCCCTCACGTCCCCAGCAACCGAACAACAAATCCTCATCCTCGACAACCACCCGAGATCAACCTTCCTCCCAAAACGCCTTCAACGTCGGGGACCAGCCCAATGCCCCCGATCTCCTCCGCCATGCTCTATCCTCCTCCTACATCGTTCATACGAGGAGCAGGATCCAGCACTAACGCCACCCCTACCTCGACATCATCCTCATCGACTAGCTCAAACCAATACCCTCGACAGATGTCGACTATGGTATACTCCATCCAAGGTCTACTCAACTCCGATGGTGGCCCCCAAGCGAACGCATATCCCATCACGCCGACCGACTGCATCATCGCAGGTCCGGGCCCGGTGTCAGACGAGCCTGTCCGACACACGCAGCACGTTCGCTCGAATGAGGCTCACGGACAAGGAGTTCTTTCGCTCGCCGAGGTTTTAGACCGAGCTGGTCAGGACGTCTCGAGAGCAAGATCAGATGGATCTATGGGCGAACGAGGAAATGGAGCCGACGTCACCATGCTAGGAGGTCCCTCCGACTCCAGCACGGCAGGAAAAGATCGGGCGAGCTTAAGACCAATCGATTCGAACGGAGCGCAGAGACTGGGAGCAGAAGCAAAGTCGGCGCAGAGCTCACGGAAAACGAGTAAAGGTTGGGAAGATCCTGTCGCAGCGGACTTGGTGCAAGAGGAGACGGTCTTTGATCTGTTCGATTGGTGAGTTGAGCCTAGTCCGATCTGTCATGACTGCTCTATCTGCAGCTTAATCCGATGCTGAAACACCTTGCTTGATACCTCTACTATCAAACCAATCAAGTTTCCACACTCGGCTCAACGTCTTTTCCGATATCTGCGATCCAGCACTTCACACTCCAAGTTACACTCGCAATCGATCCGTCGTCCTCTTCTCTTGTATCCTCACCGTCTCAGCCAAAGTCCTTCATCCCAACCTCTACCCCAATTTACTCGCGTTCACGAACAAGCTTCTGGGCAGGGCCTTTGCGGAAGGGGTCGTGGAGATTGGCTTGATTCAAGGTCTCAATCTGATGTCGTTCTGGAAAGACGCTGGTGACACTGGAGGTTGGAGAAAGGTCGGATACGGTGAGTGGCTCGTTAGGGGTTTTTGTTCTTTTCTTTTTTTTCTTTGTCTTCTTCGCCTTCGACAACCAGACTATAACAAATTGAACGATCCAACGTCCGATCACTCTCCTGATCTTCTTCTCCATCTTGAAGCTGTCCGACTTGCGTATGAACTCGACCTGCACCTGTACAATCCAAGACCGCTACCCCAGGATGAAATTGAAGCTCGCGAAGTCCTTGTACGTTCCCCTTTCCCTTCTCATTCAACCCTGGGTGAAGCAATCTAACTCCACCTCCTTCCACCGACTTACATCCTACACTTACCTTCTAGGATCGAGAACGCTGTTGGTACCAGCTTGTGTGCTTCGATATGACGTACGTTGTCAAGTATCCTATCTCGAAAAGACATGTATCAGACTTCCAGCGCTTACAGTTCGCCTCACCTCCACTAGTCTGATGCTCCAACAGGGCCGACCTGCCATGATTTCCCGAACTCATCACAAAGACGTCCTTGCATGGAGCATTGATCATCGTACGTCCCCTTCTTCGGTCTGCTACCCTCACGCCCGGTCTCGGCTCCGCATATGCACTCGTGAACTCACATGTCCATCGCTTGATTCTGACTCCTCTGCAGCCCAATTTTATTGCTACTCGGACTCGATGCTCGCAGCGAGCCTACCACTCATCTACATCACCGAAAGCTCGGCAAAGATTCGGGGACTTAAGGAAGCTTCGTAAGTAGCCGCGCGACGAGTTTAGTTTCACGTCTTGCTTTGTCCTTGCCGACGAGGTCTGGCTGTTAGCTGAATATCCAAGTTGGTTCCTGTGGTCGGCATTTGTTTAGAGTTCAATCGATGTTGATGTTACATCAGCACGAGGCATTCAGAATCTGGAAGAAGGAATGGATCGAATCGGATGGTACGTATCATATCAGGTTTCGAAAACCAATATCCAACCGTGAAACTGATGGTAGGACTTTTGGTTTCCTATCTGGTAAACGAATAGTCAAATCTCGTTCGCTGCATCCGAGTTGTAAAACGATGCTTGGATTCTACAACTTCTTGATTGGGTTCGAGATCGAGTACGTTTCTTTGCATCTCGCTCCCTTCGTGATCATCCAAAGAAAAGAAAAGAAAAGAAAAGGTTTGTTAGCTGATCAAACTCCCTCGATCCAGTGTCCTCCAACTCTCCATCACCCAAGCTCCTCCAGAGATCTCGACAGCAGAGACGATCAGCGCAAGTAGCGATTATGCGTTTCAGTTCAGCCTCAGCGTCGCATCGGCTATCAACGTCGTCCGATACCTTTCGTCCGATCTATCGTCGTTCCTCGTTTACTCTCAAGATCTCATCACCTTCGTCAGTCATGTCACGTTTATCCTCCTCCTCTGATGGGTCCTCCTAGGGTGACATGTCCTTGATCGCTAAACTTGTCTGATGTCTTGAGTATGCACAGGGGACTTCAACGGCAGCTTTGTTCCTTGTCAAGGCGAGTAAGACGACGAAACGAAACGCCACCTGTGGGGATCTCACTGACTATCCTCCGAACCCTTTGCTTTCTCTTCCTGTTCGCGATGACTTGATACAGAACATCCATCGACTCTCCAAGGAATGCGCTCGGGTGATCTTCGATGTTCTCGTGAAAGCCTACGAAGTCTGTTCCGCTGCCGTTCAAACTCCTCGAGATGCTGCGTTCTTCCAAGCAAAGGTCAGCCGGCCGCTTAACGAGGTCCTCGAACCGATCGAACGGAAAGATGCCGTTCAGCTTCTCTTCTCGTCGGAGATCCCCATCGCTGACTGTCTTCCTTGCTCTTCTTTGCTGGGTCGGCTCGGCTCGACTCTCTCTTCCTCTCCCTCGTCCTGTCTCCAAACATCCTCCAGTTCTTCCAAAGTCTCGTCCATGCTCTGTCTCGATCACCCTCACGAACGGATAGTCCAAGTATCGGCAACAGTAACCAACAAGCAGGTGGTTCTCAACATCAGCAACAACGACTCTCCTCGACTACCGAACATCACCATCTTCTTCCCATCAAATCGGACGACCCATTGAACAACTTGTCACGAAGACACCTCCAGGATGTCCTCATCGGCGAAGACGTCAACGGTGCCAGTAGTAGGGCTAGTGGCATGGGTGGTAACGGTATCAACGGAGGCTCACCGTTCTCCTCTGCCTTGATGATACCACCTGCGGATCTAACGATGGTGACCAATGGATCGAGGGAAGCTATCGCCGCGGGAACCGAGATTTGCTCGTTCGGTCGTCAAGGAAGTGGTGCGTTTGGTGATGGTGGAGAAATTGGATCAGGAAATAGGGTTGAGGTCGAACAGAGGGATTGGGAGGAGGTTGATAGAGGGAGAAGAGAAAGAGTTGAGGATGATGATGTCGTCATTGAGGGCCGTGTTGATGGTCGAAATGGAATCATCGGAGGTACCGTAATGCAGAGTGGTCAAGGTAGTCCGACTGGGATGGGTGGTGATGATCTTGCCGGTAATGCTGGCCGTTCAGGCATCGGTTGGCCTTTTGTAAGCTTTTGTGCTGCTTCCGGTACCCAAGCCATGTTGGCGACACTGAAGGGAAAGGCACTGAATCCGAGCCTTACCTCCTTTACTTCCTTACCTTGATACTCTTCTCCTACGTTATCGTTATACAGGACGAACCTGTCGTTAATGAAAATCTCTCAATTGAAGAGATCTTTCGAGACTTTGAAGCCAAACAGTCAGTCTTCCTTCCTCTGCTTCTCTCCTTCCCCTTTCCGTCCATAGATCCTGCTACTCGATCGTCCAGTCAATCTGACATTATATGCGAAAAACACACTTGTTTCCAGATTTTCCACGCAGATATTCTAACTCGACCAAATCGTTGGCTATCCTTGGGATCGGCTATTGTTTTTCCATATTGTCTCTTCTTGTATCGCTCTATCGATTAGTCCTTAGTTGTATGGTCTTTGCTTGACTTGATGTCCTATTTTACTCGGGATAGAATGTCGTTCCTCGAGTTTCTCCACCCACACTCCGAGCCATGCAACGGGAATTGAAGCCAATCAACGTTTGATACCAAGAGTCAGGCGAGCCTATTAACGAGACAGTGAGAAGACAGAGGGGAAAAGGCTAGAACAGAAGAGAGAGAAGATACAAGAGAAACCGTGGACGAGAGCAAAATCGTAAAGAGAGAAAAGCAAGCCAATCGTAATGATAAAAATAGGTGGATTCGCCAGGTGCCAGACTGATCCACTAGTGCTTGTGGAGGAAGCCCTTGAACTGCAAAGGAGAGGTAGAGCGAGGAACACCATAATCGGAAGTGAGCAAGACGGACAAAGAAAGAGAAGAAATGGACGGAAGGGAAACCGACCTTCTCGCTGATGGATTTCTTGTGACCAGAACCCGAGTTTGATGACGGGCTGGGAGGGGTAGAAGTTCGATCGAGGCTGGACTCCTTGTTCTTCCTATCCATCGCCTCACGCTCCTCTCGGGCCTGCTCCCTTCTGGCGAGGGACTCTCGGTCGGGGACTTGAGTATCAGAAACGAGAGCTGACTCCTTCCGCTCAGAGTCTCGCTCGGGAATAGCGGCGGGAGTTGCAGTCGACGTGGCGGCGGCAGAAGGGTGAATCGTGCTGGGGGCGATAGAGGCAACGGAAGCGTCGGTGGAAGGAACAGACCGGTGATCGGCTTTGGACGCGACGGCTCGGCTGTCGGCCTGGTCGAGGGCCGACTCTTCGCGGTCTCGCGAGACCGGGATAGAGGAGACAGGGGGCATAGGGCTCTTGGGCTCAGGGGCAGCAGCAGCTGCGTCCAGGACGTGCTCGGGGGTGTGGGTCAATTCCGGCGCGGTGAGTCCAACAGCGGCGACAACGGGCTCAGTGGAGGACTGGAAGACGGTGGTGGTGACAGGGCCTACGTCGATCAAAGGAGAACGGATCAGGATAAGATTGCGCTGACGTCGGCTTCTTCTGGGACGTACCATGGTGCCCTCCACCAACGACAGGTGCCCCAAGTCCCAACGCAGCGAGACCGTCGTTGCCAGAAACGGTCGACACGTGCTGCTCAACGATTTCAGGAGCGCGGTTAAGTCCTCGAGCCTCAGCAGCCCTCTCGACGTCCCTAGCCTCGTAGCCTCGTCCTCCAGATGCCTCCCTCTCTTCGACGAGCTCTCCTCGTTGAGGCCTCTCGTAAGTCTCCCGAGAGATCTGAGAAACACTTCCGGCCTGCTCGTAGTCGGAGTTTCTCGAAATAGGGACAGGAGGGTGAACATGAGGTTGGTTGGTCAAAGGGACGGAACCTGGATTGAGTTTAGAGGAGGCAGTGATCAGATGAAATCCAGTAGCAAACGCAAGGCAATCTTGGGGACAAACCGGCGGAGGTAGCGGGTGATTCCTCAGCGGCGTGTGCGACCTCGTCGGCGATGGTAGCGGCAAGCCCTAGGATTAGGATCCAGGACATAATGTGAGTCAGACGCGCTGGTTTGCAATCCGGATTATAGCACTGATAATTTACCTCCTCCACCAACGAGAGCTTCCTCCTCAACACCCTCGTTCTTCTCAAGAGCGCTGGTCGAGACAGCAGTAGGCTGAGAGGTAGTCGACTGATGCAAACCAGCAACGGTAGGCGTCTGGAATTGAGGGGTCGAAGTCAAAGGAACCGCACCTAGAAGTACAAAGGCAAAATTAGGAGCAGCTGGTAAGCGGAAGAACGGGATCTGCCTGATTGACCTGACGGATACTTACCAGCTGAAGTAGCAGGAGACTCCTCTGCAGCATGAGCGACCTCATCGGCGATGGTTGAAGCGAAGCCGCCCTTGGCAACGTCGGCTTGCCTAGGAATTGACGCGGGCTCGCCTCCGGCTCCAGTAGAGACATTGATTTCCTTCTCTTGCTGAGTTCTCTTGGTGGGAGAACCGAAGCTAGATAGATAGGTGGCTGCACATCAGTAAGCGATACATGGACCACATATGAATCCTGATAGACGAACCCAAGGTACGCAGCCGCGTTGTGGATTGCGTCACTGGCGGTGTGGCTCAAATCTCCGAGGGAGGGGATCTCAGTGGACGCCAAACTTCGGTTGTTGGTGGCATCGGTCGAGGTTGGGATGATCTGGGAAGGGGCCGGGACGGCACTTCGGACCTGCTCGTCGGAGGGCAGGGCGTCGGCAGCAGCTCGCACTTGGTCGGCAGTGACATCTCGTGCCTGCTGGGTAGTCTCTTGGACCTGCTGGCTCGAGGGGAGGTACTGCGAGGCAAGGTTGACAACAGTGGCAGCCGCGTTGGCAGCCGTTTCCGAGATGGTGTGGGCGGCGTTGGCGGCCGAGTCAGAGACAGTGTTGGCGGTCGAAGCTAGTGTTACGAGCAGGCAATTCATGTCAGCAGAAGAGTCAAACGAATGGGGCACAGAAACAGGAAGCTGACGAACCGGCAGTGTCTCGAGTGGCTGCGGCAGCGTTGGAAGCTGCGTTCTGGGTGGTGGCAGCCGCGTTGGAGGCAGTGTTTTGGACAGCGCCTGGATAGTCAAACCGTGGAAGATCAGCATTGGAGCCGTCGGCGGATCAAGACTTGAGCTGACTCACCAACTGTCTGACCGGCCTTGTAGGCAGCGTCGTTGGTGGTGTCCTGGACTTGCTGAGCGCTAGGAAGGTGCGAGGCGATGACGGCTCGGGCATTCTCGACAGCATGCTGGACGTCGGCCGCAGTTGGAATGATGCTCTGGGCGGCAGGGCCGGTGGACTGATGAGGGACTGTGTTGGTGGTGGTACCAATAGGGTGGTCGTCTCGGATGGAGTGGCTGGAGAACCTTTCGATGAGCGATTGAGGGATGGCAGCTGAGAAGGTCGAACACAAGGCCGGTTAGCGACGTCTGGTTCGTGGCATGTAAAGATGAAGGCATGACTGACTGTAAGCAACCTGACCGACGGTCTTCAGAAGCTTCTCGGCGTCTTCGTAGATGGTCGTGTCAGGTCGAACGACCGAGGTCGATCCCCAACCTCCTGGCAGCTCCTGGCCGGGCGTGATTCCTGAATGGAAGGAGGTTAATTAGTATGCCAAGGGACGAAACGAGGTGAGCCGATATCTGTTGAGATAGAGACGAACCTCCAGGAGTCAATTGGCCTTGGGGTCCAGCGGAACTGATAGCAGACTTGAACCCGGAGTTTTCCTCATGAAGCGAAGATGGATTGACTGACGAGCAAGAGGTTTGGTAATCAGCTTCAGCTGACACACAGCATCGTCGAGAACAGCCGACTCACCAGTTGAAGCAATGGGGTGAGGCGCGTTGGCAGCGGGTCCACCGACGACCTCTCGAGACAGGACCTTGACTGTCCCTGGGGTCTCGAGAGCAGATTCTCGCGATGCCAAGACCGGAGGATGGACGCTGGGCTTGTTCGTCAGCGGGACGGACCCTGCGCTGGTGGCAGGTGACTCCTCGGCGGCGTGGGCGACCTGACGACAAAAGATATGATTAGACTCATGTGCCGACAAGATAAGGGGGAGATACATGGGTAAACGTACCTGGTCAGCAATGACAGCAGCCAAACCTCCCACCTGGTTGACCTCTCCTGGGGCAGGGGTGACGCCTTCTCCGCCTCGACCGGAACCGATATCGTGACCAACAGAGGTGGCAGAGGAGTCTCGAGCAGCTCGAGAGACATCATCGGCAATCACGCCAGCCATCCCTCCGACCTGGTGAGGCACGGTATCTTCTCCGCTTCGTGCTCCGAGGCCGGCAGTGCTCTTGGGTCCATCGCCCAAGACGGATCGACCGACAGAGGTGGCCGACGAATCCTGGGCCGCCTTGGAAACCTCGTCAGCGATGACGGCGGCCATACCGCCAACCTGCTTGCCTGCACCTGCGGAATTGTTGTCGAGGAATGGGTTGTTGGAGCCAGGTTGATCGGCGTGAGGGAGAGGGTGGGCGGAGCCAGTGGTCAGGCCGGTTGAAGGGAGGTGGGTGGTCTCTCGGACTGGTGGAATGGTAGAAGAGGTGGTAGAAGAGGTGGCGTCTCTAGCTTGCTGGGTTGCTGATTCGGCGGCGTCTCGGGCCTGTTGTCCGGAGGGAAGCGAGTCTGCTACGGATCGGATAGCACTAGCACTGGTCTGTCGAACCTCTGCGCTTGATGGAAGGTTTGCAGCAGCGTCTCGAGACGCGTCAACGACGAGGTTAGAGGTCTGGTGGACAACTCCGGCGACTTGGTCTTGAGAGGGAAGCGCTCGAGCGACATTGTTGGCCGCGACGCCTGAGAAGCCAGAAGGAACGTCAGTCGTCGAGTCCTGTTCCACTACAAGAGTCGTGTACAAACAACACACCAGCGGTTTCTTGAGCAGAAGCAGCGACTTGATTGGCAGTGTTCTGGACTTGTTGAGCCGACGGCAGGGACTCGTACGCGCTGTTGGTAACCGAGGCTAGAAAGTGAGAAACGGAACGGCTACGTCAGCGCTTCAGGCCACTCGCATTCTCGCGAATCATCTCCCAGATCAAACGTGAGGCAGGAAGCTCACCAGCAGCCTCCTGGGTCCTGGCAGCCGCAGTAGCGGCAACATCCTTAGTCTGTTCGGCAGAAGGCAGGTAGGATGCAGCGGCACCAAAGAGATTCGAAGCGACGTTGGACGCCGCAGCGAGAGCCTGAGTAGCGACCTCTTCAGCCTCGTGGACAAGCTCAGTCGCTGTCTCGCCAACAGTGTGAGAGGAGGCAGGAGTGGCTCTGGTGGTAGTGGTGGCGGTAGAAGTCGTGGATGGGTGGATGGCACTTGAGGACGGAGGGTGAGATGCGGTTGAAGAGGAGATGGTAGATGGCGTGCCTCGAGCGATGTCACTCGAGCCGAGTCCACCAATGCCAGTTTGGCCGGTCTCGTGTAGCTTTGCGGTCTCATCGACTAAGACATTTCTCTGTGAGGATAGTAAGATGAGAAACGTAAGAGGTAGAGAGAGGGACGCAATCAGATGGGATGATGGCGTCAGTAGGCGGAAAACGGTAAGGGGTTTTCGATGAGCAAACGAAGAGACTGACTGGGAGAGCGGCATCAGGATTGGGGAGAGATGAGTTGGTGGTGTTGGTAGACATGACGAGATGATAATTGGGTTGAGTTGGGTGGGGGTGAGGGGAAAAGCAGAGACAAGGAAGGGAGGGGACTATCAATATTCGGCGGTCCCAATCTATGACGTAAGGCCAGTTCAGTTCTTCTTTGTGTTTGGTGTATCCTCAGACTTGACTTTGCTATCAGCGCTATTCCGTTTGGTTACCCGAGTAAAATACTTATAATACTTACACCCATAAATCTGGACATTACCGGCCTGGCCGGTCCTCTGGCAATCATCACCTCCAACACTCTCCTACTCCCATCGCTCAGACCTTGTTCACGCACCAGCCATGGCGGATGCTACGGAAGCAGCAGCTCAGATCCAAGTCGTTCGTCCCACGTCTCATCCACGGTGCAAACAGCCCGTGCGTGGACCGAACTCAATTGTATCACACATCACTTGCCTTCTCTAGCTCGACCAGAACCTCAAAAAGACACATGTCCTTAGTTCCAGGATGACTGGTACGCGTCATCTTCTGTGCTGATCTCGCTCTCCGATCCGGTTGAGTGAGGATCCAAGTTGACATTCTATACCACCCAATTCAATCAAGGCATCTTGACGCATTTCGACACTCGACTCAATCGACTAGAGAGGACTATTCTGCCTCTCCATAACTCAACCCAGTCACTGACTAGACTGGGAAGTAGTCAGTCACAACTTCCTGGGCTGCTTCCGACGTGTGAGCGATGAGCTGATCTCACCTGCGAGGGTTCCTCTGCGGGAACGCGCCAGATATCGATCTTACCCTCGCTGCTCTTGCCTCAGTAAGAGTCCATCAAGAGAAAGCTCAGAACGATGAAGTGGTACTCATGTCTCAGTGAGCAGTGTATCTCAGCTTGAACGCTCTAGTCTGTGATTGGCAAGGGGGATCTTGGATCTAGGACTGACCAGCTGAGAGGTCTTTTTTTTTGTTCTTCTTGCTCGACGATATTTCAGACCAAATCCAGCGGATCTCGCACCTTACATGGCCACACTCGACAGAACTATCGATCACATACGAGAGCTCAAAGAAAGTGGATCGAGAAACGCAGAAGGAGGCGCAAAGGAGACGGTTCGTACCTCGCATCAATCGTGTCGAGCCCGTCTGGGTGATCCTCGAACAATCCTTTAGGCTTACCCTCAGCTCCTCGCTCGATGTAGACAAAGTTAGCGGAAATTGGATACAAGAAACTGTGCCACATCTTAGTCAAATTGATTCAGGAGGGCTCGTCGATACCACTCGAGCTGGAAGTCTTTCTTCGAGGTTGGTCCTCTCCAAGTCTCCAGGCGAGGCGAATCCAGCTGGTGTCGTCCTCGAGGCTGACTCTGACTATGGATACTCACTGTACAGGCAAACCTCCTGCACCAGCATCTACACTCCCGACTCATTCCGTTCTCTACTCATCTCAGTTAGCTCCCTACCTGCTTCGATCCCCCCTTGCGTCTCAACATGTGCAGCAACTAGAAGATACGTTCCGCCAGTGGGGTAGTACCCGAGGCGGCTGGTTCAAAAAGGGTATCGAAGGCCTCGGCCGGAGAGTGCTGGAAGGCGGAGGGGACACAGGAGGTAGACTGGTTGAAGGTATCCTGGCGGTTGCGGAAGTAAGTTTCTGACTCACTGCTCCGATGGGTCCAACCGTCTTGCAAGTGCAAAATGGAGCACTAGGAAGCAGACAGTCATGCTGATCGCTTGCTCTTCCACATTAGTCCGAACTCTCGCTTCTTCTGTCTCTCCTCCCAGCCCCTTCATCGTCTTCGCCTCTCTCATCCGGACAAGCGCCCCACATTCTCATCCTCTCCACTATCCTCGCTCCATCCCTATCCTACCTTTCTCAATCCATTCTTGCCCCTTTGCTCGTCTCGCTCAAACAAGATGCCCAGCCCTGGCGAGCGTACGTTCTCCTCTCCGAATTAAACGCACTCCTTCCTCGTTGGGAAGATTTCTTTGCGGCTTCAGGCTCGGAAGGCGCTTCCTCACTTGCGTCTTTCGTCCAGAAAGATCTCAAGGGCCTCTGTATGAGATCGTTGCCAGAAGGTGTGGAGAGAGCGAAAGTAGGGATCACGATCCGGCCGGGTGAGATGCCAGGTGTAGGGCTCATGAGGGAAACTTCGGAAGCCATCTCATATCTCCTGAAACTACCGAGTCACGCGCAAACCATCGAGGCGTTGGCGACGGCGATTGGAGATCGGAAGTGGTTGATGGGTGCAGCGGGTATCGGGGCGGCGGGAGAGAAAAACGACAGAGGAGGCATCCTGGAGCATTTTGTCTGTGAGTGGGGAGATAGTTCGAGAAAGCGGAGAACTGCTAGGAATGTTGGGCTGATTATAGCTACGTACTCTACCTATCACGACCTTCCCAGGCGATGTGGCATCTGCACTGGTGACCAGTCTGGAGCAGAGGGCAAAGGCCATTCGTCGCGGCGGAGGAATCTTTCTGATCAACAATGGTCTGTCCGTTCAGAGAAGATTGCATCGCTCGTTGACCAATCGACGCTGACCTCTGATGTACCAAAACTCCAGTCTCGTACATCCGGCAAAACATTATGCTCTCAAACTCTTCTGAAATTTCGGATCTACTAGGCGATGCAGGAGAAGATCTGCTCAACAAGGCGTGGAGGTCAGCTAAGGGTCAGTATCCGACATGGCTTATCGCCTCACAAACTTCCACCAGGACTTCCACTGATCACAAAGCATTCTGCTTCTCGACGCCTCGATTCAGTCATATACCTGACACCCATCACCGAAGCTCTATCTCTCATCTCGCCCAGTGGTCCTCCGCCATCATCTTCACTCTCCTCTCCATCACTTCTACCATCACCACATGCACCAACAACAACTCGACTCAATCCGCTCAAGAACACGACTGAAGCCATTGATCGACAATCCACTAAAGATTGCTTCACAAGGTTTTGGGAACTCGTCGATGGAATAGAACTCGTCCATAGGTCGTGCAAGATCGAGGAGAGAGAGACGAGGGAGAGATTAGAGGAGGAAGTCAGAGGTCTTGTGAAGAGAAGTTACGTCGCTTCGATCGCAAAATTCGGTGGAAGCCTGGGTCCAAAGTGTGAATACTGGATTGATTGATTGAAGCACAGAAGTCTTGACGATGCTGACTAGATGACCTTGGATCGGCTCTTTACGACAACAGACATTCGAGTTACGCCAGACGACCTCGACCAACGAGTGAAAGCGTGGTATCGATAAGTCTTGCCTCTTAAATCTAATATACCTTCGACAGTCTATACCCATGATTCAACACACACACAGGCAAGACTACTTTCGTGCGCGTAACGTTGCAAGGAGAAGTCATGTGGTCATAAGAATGGACCGTAAATGCTCGAGCCCTTCCTATGTCGGTCCTATTTACGATGCAGACGAGTAAGCGAAAGTCGAACCGCTCAGGCGAATCGATCACGATGGCGGGGCTTGCAGGCCAGAACGACGTCCTTGCCAAATTGAGCTGATTTGAGGTGGACGAGTTCAGGGAGAGCTTCACCAAGTTTCTGAGGGAATTGAGCACAAACAGAAATGAGGTCAACCAACGCTAGTAGAACCGCTTAGGGATATGAGCAGGGAAAGACCCTTACTGTGGGAGTAGCTTCAACTCCTTGAGGACCGACAAAGCTTGGTGCAACGGTGATGATGACAAGATCAACGACATTTTTAGGCGACGTGAGGAAGGAGGAAATGATTCTTGCACCACCCTCGACCATGAGGTGAGTGATGATGGTCGTGAGTCGTTCAAGGAGCGGTAGAAGGTCAAAGATACCTGTACATTTCAAATCCGATGAGGTCTGTCAGAGGAACCGAAGCGAAGGACGACTAGATTCGGGAGGTGCAAGGAGAAAGAAGCTAACCAGTCCCCTTTGTACCAAAGATCAAGATCCTACAACCAGCGTTCTCCAGTTCTATTCTCCTGTCCGCACGGCACATTCCAGGATCGCAGACGATCCATGGTCTCTTTCCCTTACCTTCTTTGAAGTTACGAAGCAGAGCGGACGAGAGTGGGAATCGGGCCCGAGCATCTAGGATGATTGGCGTGGGGGATTCATAAGGTTTTGAGGAAGAAGCTGGGAGAGGCGGCGATCGAGCTGATAGGAAGTGAGGTAGCTTGTTAGAATCTATGCAGCGCATGGATGCGAGAATAGCAAGGAGATAAGGGGAGGAAGTGGATGTACCGCTGAGCAATGGATCATCGTTAAGAAGTGTCTCGATACCGATAAGGATACCGTTGTGCATCGTTCTCATCCTGAAGCATGACCAGCGATAGATGAGTGAGCTACGTCACTCAAACAAGAAGGCCCTCTAGGGAAGGAATGTTGTACCGGTGGGTCATTTCCATGCTCTCCTTGCCACTCAAGGCGAGCTGCTTCCCTGCTGGGCCAGCGATCTTGCCATCCAAGGATTGAGCGTATGTGAGGGTAACGAATGGGCGGTGGGAGTAGGTTGGTTTGGAGCCGATGAGGGGCTTAAGGAAGGAGGAAGCTGGGTCGCACATGATTGACCGAAGACAAGGACCGAGAGTTTCAGCATCCTCTCCGGTCGTCGCCGGAAAGATTTGAGACATTCACTGTTCACTGGGATATTCTGCGCTATCGTTGTCGGGAGATTGGACCGTTGGGCCATTCATGTGAATCCTCGTCAAAAAATCGTCGTGACCCGAAATCAATGAAACGCGTCAGTCGCGTCGCAAGTCCCCCTCCTCGATCCAACATCGACTGTCCACCCATACCCTCTATCTCTCTCTTTCCCAGCCCTCCTACACATCAAACCATGAGCGGTCAGTATCTGCGATCGTTCCACGTCTCTCGCTGCTCCCATCTGCTTACCCAGCGTAATGTCGCGTTCTCAAGATCCTTACTACAACAACGGCGGTGGAGGTGGATTCATGACCTCCTCTCAAGGCGGAGCCACAGAGGCTGCACCAAAGGTTCGTCGCGATCACATCGACCAGCTAGCTCGAGTGGACGACTAGATGCCATCATGGGCTGACAGACTTCGCGCGTATCTCTCACACGACGTAGGCAAAGAGCAATTCAACCCTTCGGCCCATCACGATCCAGCAGTTCCTGAAAGCCGAGCAACCCAATCCTGATGGAGATTGGATGATTGACAATGTCGACGTTAACCAGGTATGTCGATTTTTTTTTTTTTTAGCTCGGAGTAGGCGGACAGACGCTTGGTCTGGAGGGCTGAGTCATTGGCATGTTATACTTCATTCGGGGATACAGGTTACGATCGTTGGAACCGTCCGAAATGTCTCGTCACAGAGCGTACACGCTGTCATCCTTATTGAGGATGGTACGGGTGCTTGCGAGTGCCGGAAGTTCCTGGACGGTCAGGAAGAGAATCTGGCGGAGTCGATCTCGTGAACAACCTCCCAACCTTGTCTTTGCGTCCAGCATCCACCTGCTGACACGCATGCAATCATCTAGGCAGGATTCCTACGTCAGAGTCATCGGATCTATCAAGACGTACATGGGCGGCAAGCGACATCTCATCATCAGTTCGATTCGACCGGTCACAGACTTCAACGAGATTTTTTTCCACCTTGCCGAGGCTCAGTATATCAGTTTGGTGATGAAGAGAGGCAAACCAGAGGTGCGATAACGTCAGTTCTGAGAAGAGTCGAACATAGTGAGCTGATCTTGGACACATTGCTTCTGATTTCGCAGGAGTCCTCGGCTGCGGGTGCACGAGGAGGCAACACGAACGACTATCAGATGTCTGGCAGTGGTGGTGGCGGTGGAGTGACTTCAGGTATATATGCTGACCTGCCTCAGTATGTACTCGCTCCCTTTCTTGAACCCGCCCTTGTCTGTCTGCCAGGATTTATAAAGACCATTCGTGTCTGTGCAGGATCCAGCAGCGTATCATGGAAATGGTGTCCTACGATCCACCTGAAGCTGGTTACCATGTTCAAGCGATTGGAAACAAGCTCTCGCACACGTTTGCTCGTGATGCTCTCGGGTACATTAATCCATCCCTGATCAGAGAAAGGAGACAAATATCCATACTGGCGCTAACTCTTCCTCCTATGTGTTCTCACTGTCATAGCGAGGCGATCGAAGCTCTCATCACTGATGGGCATCTCTTCACGGCCTTGGTGCGTGATCGTGTCATTGTTCTATACATTCGTTCCCGCGATCGCATACTGACTCCATTTGTTGCGCATAACTCAACTTTTATACAGGATGAAGAGCATGTCCTCCCAACCGCCTCGTAGCCTATTCAACCTTGTACCATATCACATACCGCTTCATTCTGGGCTTGACTGTTACCAAAACGCTGCTCTTGCCCTCCATTCTATCTACGATCAGTTGGCATCGTTTTTACTCGATGATCCATGACAACGAGAGCAAGAAGAGACACAGTGCGCCTGAATCTCATCATCATCCAGATCTGCGCGTGATGATCTAGTTCTTCCGACAGATGACAACCTCGGTCTTGTAAGGATACTCGAACTGAGTCGAATCAATCCGCTTCATCCCGTCTCCTCTCGCGATGATCGCCTTGAGATTTTCCGTGAGTATCGCCTTTTCGCCAGGTGACAGGACGGATATGTAAGATTTGGATAGGGCTCGATCGACGACGCCCGATGCTGTGACGGTGACCGAGTAAGAATGCATGGTATGCTCCGGAGGAGAAAAGTTTGCCGAGTAAGATGGAGTTTCGAAGGCCGCGTGCCATAGCTTGAGGCGGTATTGAGGTGAACTATCGAGGGGAAAGAAAGGAAGCGGCATTTATAAACCCAAGTAGGTGGCTGGGATGGAGGAAGCTGTTTGACAAGGAAAGAAAGAAATAGGAAACAAACCCGGCCTCATGCTTCTCGTAGGCTTTACGGAGTTGAGCTACCCATTCAGCTCCATGCTCGTCCTCCAAGTTCCAGATGAGAACCAGTGGGGCTCCTGACTTCAGAGCTCGAGAAATCCTAGCCTTTAGAGGGATCGAGGTGGTGAGCGAGGTGATGAGCATGAAGCCGAACCGGAATGAGCAGTCTATTGAGTCGTCGAAAGCGCTTACGATTGGACCTTCGTACTCTGGATTCGCCTAGATCCATCGGACGATCGATGACTACCGTTCAGCAGAGGTACAATGAGGTAAAAGCGGACGACCAGACGTGTATGACTGACCCAGTGGAAAGCCTGAGCGATGATGATTCCATCGATACTGTTGTCCAAAACCTCCTCGGGAAAGTTGGAGAACGAGCCGTCGACGCAAAGAACTTTAGCCGATAGATTTGAGGGTAGAGTTTCGACGAACGAGTCTCTCTGCGAATGGATGGAGAGGAGAGACGACGACCGAGATGAAAGAGGGCGATGAGCGATGAATGAAGAAAGCGCGACGTCGGTACGAGTTGATGACACAAGCAACAAATAACACACCATGCCTTTGTTGGGCTCAATGGCAGTTAGGTTTTCGACTGGAAACTCGGGATATCCTGAAGGAGGGGAGACGATGAGTCGAGTGAAGATCCCCTTTGGACGAGCATGAAAGCGCAGCATCCGCGCGTCAGTCGAAATTTCTCCAACGCAAGACGATTGTAAAAGACAAGGTCGAGGATACCTACCGAGCCTGATCCAAGTTCAAGCAAACTGAGTCTCTGTCCATCTTCCTTGTTCGAGAGTAGCTCCTTGTGGATCTGCTGGAGTGCAACTTTTGGGTACGAAGGTCGGGATTGATTGTAAAAGGATCCATTGACGAACCCCTTTTCTGAGATGGGGTTGATCCTAGATAGTATCTGCTTGGCGGGAGCTGACATGGTTAGGAGCAGATGGTAGAGGAGAATCGAGGTGCCGGATTCAAGTGTGATTCAAGAGTGAGGAGGATGTCGGCGTTCGCGCCGACCCAAAGAGCCGAAAGATCCGAAGACCCAGTCTGATAACCGTCATCCAGATCAAAGTAAAATTGAAAAGGCCGACGCGAATTGAACGAGTGAGTGTCATGAACTAGATGAATCGAGTAAAGTAGATACGAATGAAGCAAGGAGAAGTTTGTTTGGCGATACGGAGATGAAAACGAACGATTTTGCGAATTCAAGCAGGCGATCAAGTAGGGTAGATCGAGGTAGACAGGTCATTGACAGAAAGGAATGAAGGCGAAACGAGCCTGATCCAGCCAGGCAAGATGGAGAAACAGTAAGAAGAGTCAACGCGCTCAGAACCTAAACTTGTGTTGGCCGTATCTTCGTCGAACACGGCGGATCAGAGTCGAGTTAGAAGCTTCCGAGGCATTGGATCCTAGAGTGGAGTTAGCTGCTTGGGTCGAAGCTGTCGACGAAAGCCAAAAGTTTCAGCCCTCGACAGAAAGATGCACATGACAAGGTCAAAGTACAAACAAAACCACTCACAGCCACCATTGGTAGGAACAAAGATGTCATTCTGTCAACGAATGATGTTGGGAATGAGAGGATCTCGATCAGGTCGTGACTGTTGACGAAGGAGAATGAACATGGGCGAACAACCTACTTGAGCTCCATCGGCCCACCCATATCGTTGATTCTGAGGACGATTGAATTGCACGTCAGCTCGAGATTACTGAGGAGATTGAGTGGTTTGGAAGTCGAATCACGTGGGTGGGAGGCTTGCCACTAGTGGGTTCGAAATTGTTTGAGCCCTCGACCTGGACCCAGCTGTAGGAGAGGAGACAGAACTCGCGTTACCGTTATATCATTAGAGGGATAGATGATCACTGCCACCCACAAGTGAGGCTATTGGGAAGTTTCAAACTAGAGTCAGTTGAAGATCGCCTCAGGTATTACCAGCACGGCAACGCACCTGCTTTGGGCCAGAAGTGCACTCAGTCGGTTTTCCGTCGCAATTCTTTGCAATCTGGCCCTGACCTACAGCGGAGGCAGTGTTGCTAGCACCGGTGATCTTGCAGCGATAGATAAGATGGTACTGGAAGCATATTGAGGGTCAGCACCATATAGATCGAGACTTCCACGCTTGATGATCTGACCATCTCATTTCCATAACCCTCCTAAAGAACAGAACCATAAAAGAGGATCAATCAGTACATGCGACTGCTCATTAGGCACGAAGATAGACTTACGCCTCGACCCTGAGCATTTGTGTTGCGACTGGTATGAATCCAGTTCCAGGCGCAGTGACAGCCTCCAGGCGGACATTCGGGCATATCTTGGGGAACTTGGAAGCCGATTTCTCGCTTCCAAACGGTTGCGTAGTTGACGGAGAACACGGTGAAGCTGTCCGGCTTCAACTTTGTGACGTCAGGCTCATACGCGATGGAGAGAGCCGATCCTCCAAGCAGATCGAGTTTGACTGGATCGCCGAAATTCAACACTGTGTGAAGAGAGCCTGGTTGGTCGCAGGCGTAGTCGGTTAACGGGCGAGTGATGGCTGGGTTTCGGTAGCTAGTATAACCTCGCGAGCATGAGAGTTCGGTGTTGAACGTTCCACCGGCTGGAAGCTGATTAGTAAAGCAAAGAAACACACAAAGAGTCAGTATCCCTGAAGTTATCGCATGAGGAGTGAACAAGGCGTGAAGTTCACCTCCATAAAGCTGTTGTTGCGAGGTGGAAGGTTTAGGTAACCGTGCCCAAACCACTTGTCGTACGGTAGCTTGTCCATCTATCGAAACGGAGGCGAGATGTAAGTGTGATTGAGCTGGAGGAGAAGTATGATGACAGATGCATACTTGTCGAAGAGGGTTGTGCGGATCGTTATTGTTGTCTAAGAAGAAGTAGGCGGTCACATTTCATCTGGCATATCGGCAGCTGAAGCCGAGGAGGACAGAGCATACAGTTGATCGTGTTGGGATCAGTTCCATCGAACCCGTACCTGCAAAGCGTTCGATGTCAGTCAGTATTCTGGAGGCCTAGACGAGGAGCAGAGGCCAGGCGGTTGAGCAACGTACATGCCTAGTCAGGCACGACGGACGATGCAGACGGCTCCGGGCGAGTGAGTTTGAGCGCTGAGAGTAGCGGACAGTGAGGAGATGGACGAGGACTGACCTGGGTTCCAGAGCGCAACATGGCCCAACACCGAAGGCAGGGCAGACACGGCAACCAAGGCGGTAGATGCAAGGGCAGGAAGCATCGCGGATGAACTTGAAAATGGATTGCTGACGTGTGTCTAATACGGCATGGCAGAGGGTAGAAAGGCGATGGTGATTGGAGCGTGTGCGGTACCAGAATGCAGAGGAAAAGCTGGGACCGTACAGTGAGGGATCGAGCTAGACGGTAAGGGAAGAGACTCCAGAGTCCGCTTCGATGTAAAAGGAAGAAGAAGAAGAAAGACAGAATGAAGGTCGAAGAGAAAGAGTTTTCTCAGAGCAAAAATCTCTCGGTCAGAATTCTAGGCCAGGAGAGCGGGAACTTTGCCTAAATTCAGGTCAATTTAAGCGGTGACGTATCAGGCGTCATTCAAACCATGTGAAGAGGAAAGGGGAGAAGAGGGGAAGGGAGAAAGGTCAGGATGGACAGGGCCTCAACCAGGGTTAACCTTGGAGCTCCTAGGCCCTGAGGCCAGAGAGGAGGGATTAGTCAACAGTCAAGGGGGGGTTTGAAAGAGAAGAGGGGGACAAAAAAATCCACTAACCTCGCCGAGAAGGCTGCTCCATCAAGCGTTCTCCGCATTCTCGAAACCCTGAAAATGCATCGAATCGCAAACGGTAGACAAAGACAACTAAGGACATTGTGTAGGAAGAGGTAGAAGAGAGCCAAACCCTCGCAAGCCAGGTCAAGGTAAAGGGGTTAAATTGTTGAAAGCAAGATGAGAGATGTACTGGGATTGCAAGATGAATACAGATCATGAAGGCGTATGCTGATTGAAGTGATGGTGAATTGATTTGATGAGTTCAGTTTGGGACGTGATGAGGGTTTACGATACAACGAAAGCGAAGGAGATTCGTGAGAGTTGACGAGGCTAATGCTCAACGCTGTTCCAAGAGTCCAGTGTATCAGCGTGGCTGCAGGTTAAGTTGAGAACAAATGAAAGCGCTTACTCGACCTTTTCTGCGGGCAGCGATGGGACGAGGGATTACGGCGGCGGGGTTAGCAGCGTGTGTCACCATCTGTGCCGCATGTGCCATCTGTGCAGCAGCGTATCCAGCGTGTGCAGCAGCATGTCCAGCATAGGCGGGTGGGTTGTGAATTGGAGGAGCTGCAACAGGAGGCTTTTCTGGCAAGGCGACGTCTAGTGTAGGCAAAGAGTGGATGTAGCGTCAGAGTGGCAAGCAGTATGCCAGGAGATTGCACGATCGAACAACGATCTCTGAGGTGCTTGAGATCCAGACTTACCAATCTCGTCGTCAGCGACATCTGAAGCCTTTGCTTTGACGACTGCTTTCGCCTTTTCCCGGGCGTCCTTGAGCTCTTGTGCCTCCCGAGCTGAGATCATCAACGAGAAGAAGGAGGGTATGAGTGATATGGTATATTGAGGTGTAAACTTGAGAGTCTGGACGATACACTGACCAGCTGAATCGTCCCAAAGTGGACACTTAGTTGTGACCTTGTCCAAATGATAGCTAGAGAGTGGTAGACGGGAGGTGACAAGTGAAAGGAGAAGGACGTCAGTCATATGTCGATTGAAGTATAGGGATGGTCGAATCCTCACCTGCCAGGTTGCTGATCAAAGTGCGAATAGTCTTTGATGATGGCCATACAGATGTAACAGTACATCGTTCGACTAGAGAGATACGAGCAGAGATGGATGACCCCATTCCAGCCAGTGTGAGCTCGAAGAAAGCCCTTGCAGGAGAATCAGAAGGGAAAGTATACCTACCACTTTGGACACAACATTTTGGAACACCCAGACTCCTTCATCGCAGGCGTTTTGCACGAGGCATTAGGACAGATCCTGATGAGGGCTTTGGTCATCTCCTCCTCGACAAAGTGCTGGATGTTTCGAGGTGAGACAAGAGGATTATTATCGACATCTCAAAGAGGAAATCTATCCGCAAGAGGAAGCAATACCCCCAGTACAAAGAGCTACTGTACTTACTCGATGATCCAGCTTCTCATCCTTCGCCATCTCCTCGCACGTCTTTGGAAGATGCTCCACCTTCTTGCAACTTCTACAACTGATTACCCCGCACTCTTCGTTCTGACACGTAAACAGTCGCTCATTGCTGTCGGTCGCGATGATCATCGAAAAAGGACAGAACGGGCAACTCTCCAATCCGTCGAGACCAGCATCGGCGATGCACTTTTCTTGAACTAGTCGATGCATCCTGAGGTACCACGTTGAGATTGACGTATCAGTTCAGGTCAGCTGGGGATGACATAGAGGATCGGGGTGAAGAACGTCCGTACAGTTCGAGAAGCTTTGGTGGTAATGAACGTTGGAGCTCAGATTCTGGGAACGGAGCCTTGCAGCCATCGGTATCCATACAGAGGATGTCCTAGTACGCAGCCAAAACAGTTTGCGCAAGGCAGAACCGGTAGGTATCGAGAAAGATTAGCAACGGATGTGGCTGTCTGCTCGATTCTTGAGGAGGGGGCGACGAACGATCTTTTGCGACCCAAGCTCGTTCTTAGCATGTCCTTCGATGCAACTGAGGCTGGATGATGGAAGCGTATGAATCGGTTAGTGTGACCCTCTGATCTTAGAAAGTTCCCATGGGTGGCAGAAGACCATTCTCACCAAAAGAGATGGCCCTCCTCACATTGGACTACGCGTTCAAAAGGGTACGTCCCAAAGCAACATCCACACTCTATCCCCGTTCCATTCTCTTCAGCGTCTTTCTGAAGCATCTCTTCGGCCAGAATGGCATCGGCTGCTTCCTTGTCTTTGCCTGGTCGTAAGGAAGATGGCAGGAAAAGAAGGGCAAATCTACTATGAGCGCCTTTCACCCGAAACCTTGAACGATAATCCCTGTCGCCATCTGGTGACAGCTGGAGATTTCTCGAAACTGTTGGATTTTGGACGTACGAAGCTTTTCGACCAGCCACTCGCGTTCGAGATCCCAACGAGTATCAGCGGTTGCTCTTCCTTTACCTTTTGATTTGGTCTTTTTTTCAGTGTATGGCTTGTGGTTCGAGTTTGATTGTTGAAGAAGCTTTCGAGGATCGAAGATATTTACCATAGTCAGAAAGAGGGGGCCGTGGGAGTAGAGATCGAGTTCGAGACCGACGATACCGACCTTGAGGTGAGTTGGCACGTAAAGCCCAGTCGAGTTGAAGATCCGTTTGACGCTGTAGGTGTGCGAGAGACAAAGGAGGCTCAGGTCTCAAATTTACGCGTGTAGAAGTAAGAGAAGCAGTATCTGCCGGCCGACATACTGGGTAAGCGGGATGCGAGGAAAGTCCTCGGCCAGTTTCTCGTAAGAGCAGGCCATATAGCTCGGTCCTCCTGCTACCCTTGATAAGCTCTCATAGTCGATTGCGACTTCTCCCTTCTTTTCCTTGCCCTGATCATCATCCTCATCATCCACTCGCTTCCTCTTTCCCGCGCCCGCGCCAGCAGCCTTGGGGTACGGTTCCGTAGAGTCAAAGATTTCACCCAGACACGTTTCGACTAGAATATGATGTGGTACGCCTTTGCTGGAGAGTAAAATCAAGATCGAGTGGACGTGGGACGGCTGGCAGTCGGAGAGGACCTGCAGGACTTGAGCTTGGGCCGCAGCAATCGGATCTTCCTCAACCACGGGAGCTTGGTCGACGGGGCGAGATGTACAGTTTGATTCAATTTCGAATTCCGAGGGTGGCGATGGAATGCTAGAATGAGCTGGAGGGGATAAGGCCATAGGCGAAGGAAGAGCAGCTTGAGCTCTCTGTTCAGACGGAAGAGGTAGTTTGGGTGGGCCAGATGCAGGATGCGGGATGTTCGGTTTGTTGGATGGTCCTACTTCGTATTCGTCATCTGAGGAGAAGGTGATCACTTGAGATGCTGGACGTGATTGACTGGCGGACGGACCGACTTTCGATGGAGCCACGGATTTGCTACCACTAGTTTGTAGGAGATGAGGGACTGCCTCTCTTGGAGGGGAAGGATACTTTGCTGAAGAATACGGTAGAGGATCGATCTGGGCAGTTGAACTGACGGTTAGCATTCAGCTTGTCGATGAGGGGGGGATTGAGCAGATTGACGACCTTCCGGACACGTTCCATTGCGACCAGGCGCGAAGAAGCACCTCACTCACGAGATCATAGAGGATGTCTATAGCCATGGCAATCCTCTCGTGTGGTGAGCCTTTCGTTCCTTCGTACGCTCTGCGGATCTCGTCCTGAACAAAGAGGGCAACGCGACGGATGATCAACTACGGCAAAAGCCAGGCCGGATGCTAAAGGCGGCGACAGTCAAGGCAAACGGACGACGTACCTTTGGCCTGTCGGAGAAGATGATCTCGAGTTCTTCGGGAACCATGATACAGGGTAGCCAGGTTGAAGTCGAACAAGAGGTCGTGTCGGTTGATGAGCGGAAGGGGCGGTCTAGGAGAAACCCGATCCGGATTGTTTGGGGGTTTTTTTTTCTCTGTCGACTCTGAGATATTTCTCTACTTCGCGATGTGCTGATCACTACTGAGTTCTGCGAACTTCTAACCTTACTCAATGATTGTATTTAAACTGCTCATTGCTCAAATCAAACGTCAAGGAGAGTGAAGAATTGTCAAAGGCAAATAGTGTCGATACATGCGACATAACATCGTACTGGACCGCAGAAAAACTGATAGGTAGGTTAAAGTGATACAAAGCGTTGTATGAAACAATGAGGGAGGGCAGAGATGGTTAGGGTAGATAAAGGGGTGGGAACGAAGGTGAGGAAGGCGGATGAAGTCAAAGTCATTACGTGTATAGCAAAAGAGGAAAAAGCTAAAAGCAGATCTTGTCCATGCATGCTTGGGTGAGGAAGATTACTGTATGACTAGCTATTACTCTACATGGAGGGAGTGAAGGCGACCGACTCCTCGTAGGAAGAGAGAGGGAAGTCAAGGATGATGGGACCAGCGACGGTGTTGTCGTCGGTGACGTCGGAGGCCTTGGTGGCGGTGGTGATGACTCCGTAAGCGATGCCCTGAAGTCCCGAGGGAAGCATGGTGGTAGCATCCGAGTTGATGAGGCAGGCCTCGGAGGCGAGACCAGAGTAGACGATCAGGTACTCAGTGGCACCAGTGGTCTTGAAGTCGAGGGTGACCTTGTCACCAGCCTTGTAGGAGCCCTGGATCGAGGCAGCGGGGAAAGCCTTGACGGGAAGGGTAGGGTTCGATGATGGGCACTTGGTGATGAAAGGAGCGGCGATCGAGTAAACCTGGGAGAAGCCGAGGGGAGTGTCGTAAGGACCCGACCAGGCAGCGCCCTTGAGGACGGCAGAGTTGATCCAGCCTGAATAAAGGGAAGAGAAAAAAAGGGTCATCAGTATAGGGCACAGTCTTGATAGCTAGCGTAAGGATCGACATACCCTGGTGTCGAGCCTCAGTGGTGAGGATGGCACCGGCAGCGGTGAGGTAGTCGGGGTTGGTGATCTTGTTGGCGGCTCCGAGGTAGGCAGAGACTCCAACGTTCTCAATGGCAGCAGCAAGACCGAGGAAGGACTTGACGTCGGTGTAGGGGAACGAGTACTCGCAAGCGGCGGTGGCTTGGTCACCAAGGGCGGTGGTGAGGAAAGCGACGTGGCTAGCCTCGTGCATGGCAACTGGAGGAAGGCAGGGGAAGAAAAGAGAGAAAGGAAAAGATAGACCAAAAAAAAAATAGTCAACGACCGGATCGGGAAGGTAAAGGGGATTGACCAGGGTCAAAGGGGTCAAACGTACTCTGCGAGATTCGTCGTCGGACCCATCCAGGGCAGCCGGCATTCTCAAAGTCGCTAGCAGAGAACTTGTCGAGGGCCTGGTGGTAGAAGACGTCCTCTGGGAGCGAGCAAGCGAGGTAGAATAGAGGAGAGAGGAAGCGTTTGGTCAGGTGACGATCGGGAGCGAAGACTGGGTTACATCCGAAAGAACATACCGAGGTGTTCAAGAGTGAGAGCGTAGTTGAGGATCTGAATCGGGTAGAGAGTGTGGCAAGAGAGGAGGAAGGTCAGAACAAATGAGCAAGAAGAAGAGGGAAGGCCACTCTTCCGGATGTGGACAGGTGTCTTACAGTGGTGTCGATATCCTGAGTGGTAGTGGCTCGAGGAGAGGGAGCAGGGGCAGCGACGGCCAAGGCAGCGACGGCGAGGGTGGAGATGACAGAGGAGATCATTGTTGAGTTGGAGTTGATGTGGGTTGGGTTGAGTTGAAGACGGGGGATGTGGTTGATGACAGATGAGAAGTGGCAAGAGATCAGGGGTTTTTATAAGCGACCAGAAAGAAGAGGTGCCGACGACCCCGACACTTGACAAGAGATCGGTTCGACGAATTGGGTTGCACCGCTTGGTTGGAATCGGGTCTTCGGGAAGAGGTCCTTTCTCTCCTTTCTCTCCTTTCTCCCTCTTTCCTCCCCTCCCCTTCTCTCCCCTTCCTAAGCCATCGGCTGTGATATCAGCACAGCGGTTCGCTCAGATCTATAGTGACATCTTCCTATGCTATCCTGGGCGTACGTACGAGCTGTGCAGGTCCTCCGATGGTCTTTCAAGGGGAGAAAGAAGAGGACGTCGGCAGCATTTCGTCATCGAACTCGGTCAACCCGGGCTCTTCCCTCCCAACCTCTCCTCTTCCCTCGACGAACAAACACCGCCTTGTCCCGCGATCAAACGCTCTCTCCACCTCACGCCAAAAGTCACCCGACTGTACCGCATCGTCAGATCGATCTGGCCGCTCGGCAAAAGAGGCCCCTCCGGCGTGCCCAGATCGTCGATGATTCTCTCGTACGATACTTCACCTCCACTTTATCTTCTATTCTTTCTTTCTCTTTCATCTGCCGTCCTATCCGATGAAAATGCCGTTGTGGACCGGCTTGATCAATCACGACAGCATCGCGAATGACGAGGTGGTTTGAGTGGCGTGGGTTCAAAAGAAAGGCCTTTTTCAACAAGTCTCACATCTCGATATTGCCCCCAAAGCCTTTCACTTCGTCGTCCGTCGCTAACCCAAGACACCAAGAGAACGACGCATCCCATGACCCTCTTGTAATAGGTACCGATGGAGCAAAAGATCATCAGAGCGACAGGTTTGCTTGAGGACAAGAGAGATAAACGTCAAGTAACCGACATTTCAGAAGAAAGAGATCACTGCATCCATCCACAAACAAGGTTTGCTAGGAACTGAGGACCCAAACGTCGAGCACTCGTGGCTTCGTACAGGAGAAAACAAGCTCAGGGTTTTCACAAACACGACTTGCCCAACATCAACCGGATCTGGACGAGCACTGAGTCAACGTTTCTAAATGACACGAGCCACGTACACACCGTCTGGTCATTAAAAGTCATCAGAGTTCATCAGATCGTCAGGCCTCGTACGTCTCATCCCCTAAAAGAATCGATCCTGTCTTCGTCAGAAATCATCTGCGATGCCCCAACCGACTCGATCAAGGAGCCTTTCTACACCTTCTAGACCGTTCCGCTCGTCTGTACGAGATCCAGTCTTATTGGTAGCAGCTGCCGTTGCGGCTCGATCCTCAACCCAATCAATGTACGCTGATCGACCGAGATTCCAAGCGTTTTGAGGTGAAGTCGTTGTCGGTGGACGACTCGATGGCTTGGTGAGAGATAGTGGCAACGAGGAGAGTGTGGCGTGCAAAGAGTTGAGATCAGTCGTGAGAGTTGAGAGTGAACCTGGGAGAGACGTGACTATGGGAAGACAACGGTTCAGAGACAATCGTCAGTCCTACGGTGCCTGAAGTTGGCGTTTAGCCGTCGAAAGCCAAGCAGAACCCCACCTGAACGCTTCCGGAGAGAATTCGAGAAGAAACCGAGCTCTGAGTTGACAGATCGGATGTGCTCAAGAGATCGTAAAGAATGCTTGGTAGCAGAGAGGAGGAGGGTTTTGAGGTGACGTTTCTGGCGCAGCGAGGGTTTTGATTCTGATTATTAGCTCTACCAAGCAGGTAAGGAAGGTATCCCGAGAGGAATACGAACCTGCTCAACCTTTGCTCGAAGAGTCTCGATGGATGCCTCGATGGAACGTTCCCCTTCTGGCAGCTGTTCGGCGACGTATCGACCCCGCAGGAAGTCGAGACCTCTGTGAGCCGGCTGGGTATGTATGACGGAGGTTAGCACATGTTAAAAATGAAGAGAGGTTGAGAGGCGACGACGCACCAACACCACGCCACCAAATTCGCCAACAGTAAAGACGTTTCGGTAACTCCAACTCATAAACAGTTCGCAAGCCTTGTCCATCTGTTCGGTCAGCAGGGTTTCCATTGCGTGAAGGCCAGTGTCCATCTCCAGTTCGAGCATCTCCATGGTGACGTCATGAGGTTGGATCGTAGGTGCACCTTTACGGCGGGCAGGTGCAGGAAGGGCAGTTGAGTCTGCGTTAGCTGGAGGGGTGAGACGAGTCTGGAGCCAGGATTCGACGGAGAAGAGAATAGAGAATATTTCTGCGTTGGCCGCTTCGTGCTGAGGGACCAAGGATGAGAGGAGGAGAAGGGATGAGTAGAAGCGAGGGAGGGGAAGTGAATTGGAAGAAAAGACTTGCGATATCGAAGAGTAGCTTCCTAGGAGGATAAGCCATGAGGTGAGTGACTACATCGAGTTGTTGGTCAGGGGTGAGGATGGGGAGGTGACCAAGATTGGGTTTGTGGTAATTTGGGGTTGAGTGAGCGGGTAGGGGATTGAATGGTGAGGAGGAGTTGTCTGACGGCATGGTGTTGTTTGAAAGTTGAAGTACGTTCGACCAAGGGCCTCGACGTGGGCTGAGACCGTTGAGGGGTGACGCGTTTGATTTTTCGTGCCTTGAGATCTTCCTCTCCCCTCTCTCTCTCCCTCTTCCTCCCTCAAACCACATCCCTCCATCACATCCCAGGCTGGCCCTACCCCCACAACTACTTTATCTCTTCTTATCTTGTACGTCCCAAAGTTCTCCTCACTCATACCTCGATCCTATCCTACCCCAATCTCATCATCATCCCCATTCCTTCCTTCCTTCACCCAACCCACCCAGATTCAACAGCCTAGCGCTTTGATCTCTTGCCCAAATCACTCATTCCAAACCACACACACACACACACACGCCCTACTCTGCTTTCTTTCTCAACCATGCTGGCCAACACTTTCCTCCCCTCCCTCGCTCTTCTGGCTTCCTCTGCCTTTGCTGCCCCACAGAAGCGCATCGCCCTCCTCAACTCTACCAACACTTCCGGCGGTGCTTTTGCCAACGTCTCTACCTCGCTCTATGGCAACAATTCAGCTTCGGTCGTCGTCCAAGAGGGCGCCAACGCAAACTCGTCGTTCCTTCCCATTAACGGAACCTCCCTCGCTAACTCGACCCTCCTCACCCCTTCCATCGTCGTCTCTAATGGATCCCTTCCTGTTCCCTCGATCAACGAGACTCTCCCAATCTCCTTGGTTAACGGGACCATCTTCCCGATCAACGGTAGTCTCCCTATGAATGGTTCAATCGAGCTCCCTCCTCTCGTGATCAAGAATGGTTCCATCGTCCTCCCTGACCTCTCGATCCTCGAGTCTCTCTCAATCCCGATCCCTACCGCGACCGTCACCACCTCGGTTATCACGACCGCTTCCCCCGTCGTCTATGCCGATACGACGACTGTCGATCACACCGTCCGAGCCACGGAAACCATCTACGTCACTCGACCTACCACCCTCTACGAGACCGATTACGAGACCGACTACGAGACAAAGTACGAGACCGCCTACGAGACCGACTACGTCACCGAGAGCGATTGGTCGACCACCACCGAGTACCGAACAAAGACAATCACCGTCTCGGCAAGCCCAGAGCCCACCCCCCAAGGCCCCACTCTGGATGAGGTCGTGAATGTGCTCAAGGGCGCTGCAGGTCACATGGCAGACGCTGCTTCCATCAGTCGACATGTAGGTCTTGTTGTTATTGCATGTCCACAGATTTATTGATCCAAGCCCTGACGATCAGTCGCCCTTGCGACCCCTTTCTTTCGTCTACTCTTTAGGAGGCTGCCGCATCGACTACCTCGTCCTCGGCTCCTGCTTACACCCCTGTCGACACTCCAGCCTATACTCCCGCCTCCTCTTCAGCCCCGGCGGTCTCGTCGACCACCCCTGCCGTCGTCTCCAACGGCCTCGGGGATGGTCAGGACACCATCCCTGCCGCCATCACTGGCGCTGATGCCTCTGCCGTCATCTCTTCCCTTCTCCCTACTACCACTCCTTCCTTCACCTACACTCTCCCTGGCAAGCCCAGCGTCGTGATCGGATCATCGGGTACTACCTCCTCTTCCGCCCCTGCACCAACGGGAACAATCGTCTCTCAGATCGCCCACGAGGAGATGGGCGCCCCTACCGAATCCCTCACTGCTCCTACCTCATCCTCCCCATCGGCGACCCACGCTGGAACTCAGGTTGTCAGCAGTGCTGTCGCTAGCGCTACCGCTGGTGGAGACGCTGTCGGTGTCGTTCTCTCTCCCAATGGTTCCGACGAACCAGAGGATCAACAACCGTCTTCAAACGTCACTCTCGTCCCCACTTCCTCGTCGAACGCATCACTCCCAATCGCTTCGACCCTTCCTTGGTCAAACGCTTCGAGCTCGGTCATCTCAAACTCGACAATCTTCTCTCCTTCGACCTCCGTCAATGGAACGACCATCATCATGTCACCCAACATGACCCTTCCTCTCTTGACGCCTTCGATGAACGCATCTTCTCCTGTCGTTTTCATCTCGTCGTCATCGTCCGCCCCGATCGTCTCCTCCAAAGCCTACAAGGTCTCAAAGAGCAGCGTCGCCTCATCATCCTCCGTCGCAGCCGCAACGATCACTCCTTCTCCCACCTCTCTCTGGTCATCCTCATCCTCCTCTTCAAACACTGATCAAGTCGGAACAGCCATCACTCAAACCATCGTCATGGGTTCTTCCTCATTGGTCGTCGTTATTCCATCTCCAACCCTTCAAGTCGTTTCATCCTCGTTCATCGTCTCATCGGCTAGAGCAACGATGAGCACGAGCGCTGCTCCTTCGGGTATGATCAGGAAGCGAAGAGTCTGAAGAATTTTCAGAAAGGAAGTGATGGAACCCTTGTTCCGTTTCTCGCTCTAGTGTTTTAAAGGGCTGGTTCCCTTGAGCTCAAATCCTTGAGAGCCTCATTTATTTATTCATCCGAATCTTTACATAGCCTGTTGTCTTATCTAGAACCTTTTTACATGACCTTCTTTCCTTTTCTCTCGTCTTCCCTGAATCTTTTGTGTCTGCTCCATCTTATGCAATGGATTTCGAGGTACGAACGCTTCATCCTGTATCGAGTTTGTGTTATCAGAGGATCTAAGTAAGAAGCCATCCACAACCCGATCATCTACCATCCTGAGTTTCAACCTCTTCACCCATCGCATATGGATGCCTGTCTCTTAGGTCTTTTCTTCTCTGCCTTCTTATGGTCTTCCTCCTCCTTTATGAGAGTCAACTGTTGGACTTAGCGGTAACGGGATTTCTCTTGCCAAATCGACGATCTCACGAGTCGAAGAATCTGAACCTTGCCTCGAAGGAACGCGTTGATGCTGATGCTGCTGCTGTTGTTGCAGTTGATGTGGATTCTGATGCCAGCCATAAGTAGGAGAAGATAGAGAAGGGAATTGATCGACGACGGTTGATTGATAATGATGATGCTGACGAGGTAACGTCGGAGGAGAAGATCGAGCTAATTGAGATGACGAGATGGCATGTGACAGAGTTGGCGTGACGGTATTGGCGGACGTTGAGGACGAAGAGGGAGAAGCATGGGATTGTTGACCAGAAGATGACGGATATGATGAAGATTGATGAAGGTGGGCGAGTGAATGAGGAGGACTTGGATCGCTAGAACCTCCACCCCCACCAATGGAGCGGGAAGGGACACTGCCTAGATTGATGACGCCGCCTGGACTGCTAGGATTACTGCTGTTGCTACTGCTACTACCGGCGTTGAAAGTCGAGGAAGGAATGGCGTTGGCGAATGCTGATGGAAAGGTAGAGGAAGAGGACGAGGACGATGTGGAGGACGGGTTGGATCGTCGAAGAGCTGATGTCATGCCTGAGCTACCCGGAGGAGGCGAGTGAGATGAAGGCGAGTCGGAGAAAGGTGAAAAAGTGGTCGTGTAGCTCTGAGGGTGTTGTTGATGGATTTGAGGGTGCGATGGAGGGAACGTATCTCGAGAGCTTCGGTTGCCAAACGGATGATGGGGACCACCGTTTCCGTTCTGAAGATGGCCCTGAGAATGGAAGGTTGCGGGCGGGGAGGGTTGAGGCGTCGTTATGTTAGTTGTTGAAGCAGCAAGCGGTACAGGGGTCGTAGCATGAGGAGTGGGCGAAGCCTGCGGGGTATGGAAGGTTTGAGAGGTAGCAGACGTAGGGGGTTGTTGCTGATGGAGTGAATGTGGACGAGAGGTGGTCGATGATGATGACGATGCGAGGTGGTGGCGCTGCTGCTGCTGCTGTTGTTGCTGCTGTATCTGCTGCTGTTGGATACGAAGCTGGTTTTGTTGATGGGATAGCTGAGTTTGGGTCTGAGCCTGAAGAAGGTTAGATACTCCGCCAACATTTCCCAGTCCAGGTGCGAAGTTTCTCGGAAGTCCCCCTCCGTTAACCCCATTCATGCCCGCTCGACCCCTGAAGGGACCTACTCCACCGGGAATGATTTCTCTTCCCGCCGAATGATCCGCGTCGTGAGATTGTTGCTCGAGTCGATGAGCCTGCTGTTGCTGTTGGACGTAATCGTTGGCCGCTTCTTGCAAGAGCGGATGGGATCCATCGAGAAGATCACTCTTTTCCTTGGAGATGCCTTGAAGACGGTTGTCGAGCGCGAGAAGTTGAGACTGAAGTCGATCGTGCTTAACGGTCAACTGGGCACGGAGCGTGAGATGAAACCAGATCAGTGAGATGTATCGCTAAACGTGCGGAGCCCAATGAGGACTTACCTTGTCGAGTTTAGCTACGAGAACCCCGAGCTCACCGTCCCATTCCGCCTCGAGTCTTTCGTTCCTTCCTACGACTTCATCCCTCTCTCGCTCTACCTTGCTAACCTCGTCTTTGAGCTTGTCCCAATGCTCCTTCTTTTCTTTCTCCACTGCTTCCAACCCTCCAGGCTCTCGTTTCCCGTTGGACACTTCCTCCCCATCGTCAGTCTCTCTACCGAAGATCTCCATCTCAACTCGTTTACGCTCCGCCTCGACGTCTTCCCTGCCTCCACCCAATCTCTTCACGCTCTCAGCAAGTGCGAGTACCTTTTGTCGAGCCCTGAGGTCACCTGCGGCATTTTTCTCTAGTGTCTTCTGAAGGGAAGTGATCGACGATTTAAGATGAGAATCAGTCTTCTGGGAATTTCGACGATGAGACTTGATGTCTGCTGATAGAGATGAAAGCTGATCTTGGGATATCGAGAGTTGAGCTTCAAGGAGTTCGGTAAGAGTGTCGACAGGGTGGGGTGGGCTGGGTATGACAGGAGCAAGTGGGGGAGAAACAGAGGCGACGTTACTTGAAGGAGGATTGATCGTAGTGGGTGATGAAGGCTGAGAAACTGATGGCCCAGAGGGGGTCACGATGAACGATGGGTTGGCGTTGATAGAGTTGGCGCGAGATCGAGAACGAAGCGAATTGGCTCGAGAACGAGAGCGGACGGTCGAGGTTGAGGTCGCTGTCGAGAGACCTCGATGCTCGATGGCTGAAGATACAACGGGCTGAGAGGGAGGCTCGACTAGAGTCGTGACAGGCGGAGGAGCTAAACAAGAATACAGAGTCAGAGCTCGTTTGCGCAGATCGACGAGAAGGAAGATCCTCTCAAGGCGCACCTGCTTCCACCTTGGCATCATCTCCTCCCACCAGCCCCAACTCGACAGAGTACTCTCGCCCTGGGCTCAGACCATACTGTCACGGCGCAATGTATGAGTCTAGGGTAAAAAGGAACTGCGAAACAGAATTGACAAGGGAAGAACTTACGACAACGACGACTGCCTCATCACCCTCACCCACGTGAGCAGCGACGCTTCTCCAAGGTGCTCCATTGACCGTGACTGTAAGCCCTCTGCTAAGAAGATTGGCGAAATGAGGAAGGTCGCCAGCTGCGCCGAGGATAGGACCACTCGCCCTGGCTACTCGGCTTGGTCCAAGGACGTCGGGAGATATTGGATGCTGGTGATGAAGATGGTGGGATGAATGGTCACTCTCGACAGCAGTGAGCTCTCCATCTGCGTCGTCTGCGTCATCCTGATCAGAACCTGAGGAATTCTGGCTATGGCCGAGGTTGGAGAGGGGGATCGACTGAGGATGGGACTTGGTCGGCTGTTTCTTCTTACGCTTCGAGGTACGAGCAGGAGGTTTGGCTGGTGAAGGCTTTGAGTTGGTCGAGGTGTTGGTCGAAACTGGGGTGGTGGTGGTAATTGAGGCGGAGGTCGGGGCGGACGGGGTTGGTAGCAGGGTGGAATTATAAGGAGGCAGAGGGGATGAGGAAGACGAGGAGGGTTGAGTGGAACGAGGAGGACAACGAGGTCGGTAAGCGAGGGTGAAAGTGATGGAAAGAGAGGTGAGCTGAAGGATTTGGAGTGAAAGCTGGCGTTTCCAAGGGGAAAGTGAGGATGGCCATCTGTCGGATGAAATGGATTCGTCGGGTGGCGGTTGAGCGATAGGCATAGCTTACGACAAGGAGAGGGCGGGGTATGAATGAATGTAGCCTTGGTGAATGTTGGGTGGATGCTGGGTGAATGCTGGGTGAATGCTGGGTGAATGCTGGGTGAATGCTGAGTCGTTCAGGTCAGGGAGGGGCGGTTCAGTTTCGCGTTTTCCCCAATCTTCACCAGATAAAACCAAGTGAAACACCCAAATTTATCACAAACACGAATAAAATCACCAACTTGACCTCGTTCATCATAAATCTTATCCCCAGAACATTCGACAATCATATCACCTCCGCCCTGCCATCCCGAACCCATCTCTCAGCCATTTCCCATCGAACCTGATGCGTCGTACCCTTGAGGAATACAACCGATTCCCCTCTGTAACATAATTCGACCCAACCATATCGTCAGCGACTGCCATCACACCCCGACAATCCGAGCCAAGAGATCAGATCCTCACGAGGGTAGACGTGCTTCACCAATGTCTCGTCGGCAGTGGATCAAGACGGCAGTCTTCGGACTCGGCCGAGACACTGACGAGGGTGAGCACCATGGTCAGCGAGTGAGCGTGTATACGATCAAGATGTACGCAAAGGGAACAAGAGGGAAATCGAGGCTGACCCATGTCCGTCCCGTCGTTCTCCTTCGTATCAAGAGTGGCCATCTTTTCCGGCAGTGAATCAAATACGCTGTGCTGGTAATGAGCGGCCACCAAGTCGTGATACCTGTCGGAAGATATGACGCGATCAGTCTTCTTCTACCTTGCTGTCATGGCTGATGGATCGACAGATTGCGATGATGTACCTATGGGCATGCATCCGCTCCAAGTCGGAGAGGAGTGGCTGGATGGTCGGCGTAAGGATGATGTGATGGGCGTACTGCTCGACCTTGAACGTGCAGCAGTCAGATGGGACGATCAGCATATGTCCAATCCAACTAGCTTGGAATGAGATGTAAGATCTTGCTCACCTTGGACAATCGAGTACGCAGGTAAGCTCGAAGTAAGAATTTGGCTCTTTCCAGCTCAGTCTGTACTAACATCAGCTTGAAGTGTTCTTCCTCAGAGGTAGAAGCTTCGCTCAAGAGGACAGAGACCATCTCTTTCTGCAACAAAAGCGAAGGGGGACGTCTGTTTGCTCAACATGTCTATCGGCCAGTGCCTGGTACTACCTCTGCGATCAGCAACTATATGCAACGATAAGCTGACGCTCACCTGCTGCCCGACTCGGTAAATCACGTTCTCAACCAAGTCATCCTCGTACCGGAGAAAGCCCGGTGTCCCCCTCTCAGCGACCCAAGCCTTCATCAGCTTGGTGACGTCACGATAAATGTTTTCCTCCTCTTGGTCTTCATCTAGAAAGTCGCCAGCTACTTGCCCTGAGCCCCTTGTGTCGCGATCCTGCTCAAAGCTATCGTCGCCATCGAACGACCCCATTGAGACATCCCGCCTTTGTTGAGGAGGCGAGTGAAAAGCATTGTTTTGGTTCGAGCCGTATGGATCTGGAGATTGTCGATTAGCAAATGATGATGCTGATGAAGGACCTGGACCAGGGCGAGCTTGAGGGTAGAGGGGTGGGCGGGAGGTCGAAAGCTCCTCGTCTGAATCGTCATCGAAGAAGGAGGGCATGGTCAATTGGAGGGAATAGGATGGTGTGGTACGTAGTATTTGGGAAGATTGTCGTGCAGTCTATCCCGGGGTCGATGACTGAGAGGACGAGTTGACGCTGGACTGCTCAGTATAGGTGGTTCACGTTGAGAGGTATCGCGTAACTCATACGGCGTCGCGTGCTTTACCCTCGACGTCCATCGATCCTCGTCCATCTCCTTCCCTGCCCTTACCTGATTCCAATGTCGTTCCAGCTAGAGCGTAGATCGCTCGCTCCCATCTACAGTAAGCTTCTTCAAAACTACTCTCAATAGTGGATACAATCTTACTCGGTGCTCTCAGATGCCCTCGACACCCAAAACTATAAATCTGGTCTTGCTCACGTCCAAAGAGCGTCTCTCAAGATCAAATCTGGTCCCAACTACCATCTACTCCTCGTCAGCTCCCCTGTTGATCTGCTCAGGGGCACTCGGAGCGAAAGCCGAGGCTCGTTCGAGCCTAATCCAATTTACTCACACACCTTTTCCACGCTGCTCATCCAATCAGGCACTACAAGCTCTACTCCTTCTCAAATCTGAGGACAAGAAGGAAGCCGCGCGGATATCGCTTATCCTCGAGGGTCTCAAGGTGGAAGATGAAGAGGCGTTCAAATGGATGAAGGTCGTAATGGCCGAACTGGGGCGAGGTATGTTTCTTTGATTTCTTCGACCTCGATGACTAGACGCACGACCGTTCAGCTTAAACTCGTCTCGTCTCGTCGATTCCAATCTAGGCGATAAATTTCCCGCTCTTCTGGCGTACGCTTTCGAAAAGAATCCGACAGATGGCAGCTTGGGCATGGTCTGTCGCGCCATCGTCGAGCCACTCATCTATCTCTCAGATCCTTGAATCTAATTATTGTTTCCCTACTTCCCAACAGCAACTATGTATGGCGTATGTGAGGCTCAAGGACTGGAAAAATGTCCAAAAGGTGAGCCGCTGATTCTTCTGCTGCTACGGATCAGGACTGATCTTCCTGCGAAAACGCCGAGCAAGACCTCCTTCAAGCTGCACGGTTCCTTCCAGGACCCTAGGACGGTGTACTGGTCAGCGATGAGTCTGTATCTCCAGGTCAGTGACGACGAGTCTACTCCACAATCTCAGGTGTTGGACGCTCACTGCTGAAGCTCGGCTTCTTCAACCCATTCCTAGGCCACGTCAACTCCCCCGCCCCCCAACCCTGCCATCTCTCTTTCCCTCGCACTTCGGTTGGTATCATCCGCTGTATCTCCCCCGCCATCGCCGTCCCATATCCATCTATACCTCCAGATTCTTTTATCGCTTGCACAGGCCACTACTCCTCCTAGCAGGCCTAAACTCGAGGAAGCTTACGCCTACCTAGGTCGGAGCGAGGTTGAGAAAGTTGGAGGAGAGAGTCTCGAAGTCGAGGAGCTCCGATGGGAGGTCGTTCGGATTTTGGGCGGGCTTAAAGATGATCTAGAAACGCCCAGGCTAGATGAAGTTGATGCACCTGCCGTGCGGCCGGTCGATGTTTGGGAGTCAGAATGGAAACGTTTAGAGTCAAGGGTGCTAGGCAAACGGGAACATGGGAAGAAGGAAAAGGACCTTAATCACCTCACGTATCTTCACCTCATCGACTTGGCTTTCCTCTTACTTCCCTCGAAACCATCCTACGTGGAGTCTACCGCCCTTCTTTTCAGGGGTCTCGACGAAGAGCTAGGAAGAACCTCGAGAAGTCCAGTTTTGGCCTTGTTGGAACTTGAGCGGCGGCGCTGCGAAATCGGCAATGCGGACGTTGACAGTGAGTCGAGCGATCCGCTGTGTATGACACCGCAAGCACTGACCTCGGTCTCTCATTTGGACGTCACCATCAAAGATATTGACCTCATTCAGCGATACATCACTCTCTTCTCGACCAAAGCGTGCTGCTTTGAGGATTTGAAGCCCTTCCTTCCCTTCTCGTCTGCTCAAGTCCAAAATCTCAAGGCCACCCTCGCCAAGATACTCGAAGGACCACATGTTTGTCGTCTACTCCTGAATCGGTAATATACATCTGAATTCGCCGACTGAATCAATCCTGCGGTTGTCACTCACAGGACACTCCCAGAGCCCTCCAAACCAAGATCAACGCTCACAAGATGCTTCGATTCCTGTCGTCATCGGTACCATCTTCCGTTGATACTGAATCGTTCGTCTTGGGAGAGGAGAAGGCGGTCGGTGCGCTACTTAGCCTTTACAAAGAAGGCCTACCATTGGGTGCGTGCGACACATCACTCGGATAGCTAGAGGAGTTGCTCGTTGTTAACCTCGAGTTGATTCTTGATCTTGCAGGCAAAGATCTGGCTAAGACTGAGCTTCAACCAGTCGATGATCTAGCCATCATCGCGGCCAATATCCTCATCTCACTTCACGTTTTCACCCGTCAGCCGATCGTACCTGCTCGCCATTCCCTCGCTGCCTCATCACTGATGATTTCTCTGTTTCTCCGCTCGATGTTTCGTAGATGACTCGAAGTACCTACACCAAGCCTTCTCACTTCTTTCACTCGCATCAAGCCACTCCACTCAGAACCATTACCTCCGACTGCTCATCATCCCCGTCGTCCGACTCCTCGGGGCTTCATCCCTTTCGATCCCTCTTTACGTCGCCCTCAAAGTTACTCAAGTTCAACACGACACTCTCTCTCACGTGCTCTTGACAAGAGCGAGCGTTTTCGGCGTGGGCGCAACGGGCGATGGCAGGCTGTTCTTGGATGTCTGCAAGCGAGGTGAAGGATACCATCGTAGGAACGAAGCAGATGTCAGACTAGTTCTCTCTCCGTTCATCACACCGTGGATCAGGCCCAAACTGACCTCTTTCACGCTTCGTTTGCTTCAGACCCCCGAGATGATCATTTCTGCCTTCTCGCATGAGTCTTATCCTCAAGTACGACTTGCCATCTCTCAAGACGATCTACGTGCTTGCACTTTCTGATCGAACCTTTTATCTTGATCACTTCCTGCAGATTGTCGATTTCACCAATTTCCAATCGCGCCTCTCTTCTTCCCTTCAACGGCGTATCCTTCAACTTGAATCCCTTCGATTGTCTTTGTCTCACGGTATCTCAAGTGACGTCGACTATGCTCAGCTCTTCTCGTCGATAGAAGATCTGTCGAGTAAGCCTGACCTCGTACCAATCGCTGAGGTCTGTTAGGGTATATGCTGATCATAGATCATGGGTCTCTGTCACTCAGAGCGACCGACAAACGATGTGCTCTCCGACAATCGAGACTTCAAGCTCACTCCTTCGTATCAGCCTCGAGGTGCTCCTTCGATCGAGGAGCTGCTGCGCTTAGGGCCTTGCCTCGATGTGAGTTCTACGAGCTACCGCTTTCCCGAGTAATGGATCAAGAATGACAGCTGACCAAACTTTGTTGGGGTCTTGATGACTCCAGGAAGAGTGGGTCCGCACGATGAATGCAGTCTACATCCTTATTCTCTCGGCCGCTGAAAAGCAGGATCTCAAGAAGGATCTCGTCAGCCGTCTTCTCGGCGTCATCAGCCAAGGCCAAGATAGTTCATCAGTAAGCCTGCCATCTGCTACTTTATTCTCGCACGAATCTGTCAATCTGACGCCTCGACATACTTTACAGCTGACGGAGCATGAAAGGGCGCTCGTCAGATTCGTCCAAGACCTTTACTCTTGGTCGCGTGAATCGGCGTCCAAGGTAGCCGAGGCGGATAGAATTTCGAATTTCTTTGCAGGTCAGTGATTCCTCTTGTTCACCTTGGCCATTGGCACCTATACGCGCTGACCCACATGTTCATCCCCAGATATGTCATCTCGCATCGAATCTCTGGTTTCTGCTCCCGAATCGATTAGCTGGGAAGTACTGCACGTTGCTAGTACAGCTTACGAGGTCGGTCTTACAATATCCTACCTCTTCTCCTGTTTTGATTGCAGTCCACATCTGAGTTCACTCTCATTCATACTACCCCAACTCTCCACAGGCATACATGTTCCTGGATCTCCTCACTCACAAGGCTCTCAACTCAACCTCCAAATCAAAAAAAGGCAAAGCCTCCTCCATCTCGACCGCGGGACCCAATGCCGTAAGCAGGACGGCCTTCCTTGTTCTTCTCAAGCCGGCTCCTTTCCCCTCGTATTGCCTGGTACCGCTCGGCTAATGATATCCTTTCTTAACCGTAGTCGTCACCATCCATAATCCTCTCTTCGGCAAAGGAGTCGATTCGTAGGATAGCTCGCTCTTCCCTTCGTTCACTCGCCGACACTGTCGGATCTTCCGCGAATCGATCCACCATCAAATCAAACATGTCACCCATGCTCGCCATGACTGCAGGGGGAGATGAGCACGAGGATAAAATTCTCGACCTAGCGTCTAGTCTAGGAGAGAGTCAAAAAGCGGGTTTGGTCGGACTTGTGACAAGGATATTGGAGCGGACGAACGACGCTCGATGATCAAAATGTTCTTTCGTCAAGTCAGACTATCGGTTCCCAAACGAGACAGAGACACATGAGATCATGGTATGGACGGAAGACTTATAATCGAATGGGAGGAAAAGGGAAATGTAAAGAGAAGAAGCGGAAAAACAAGTAAAATGACGAGACGCTAGGAACTAAGGTCCTTGTGCGTGATTCAGATCTAGCTTATTGAGGAGGTGACATGGCGAGCTGGATCAAGAGCTTCAGAGCGGTCTACAAAGAGGACAAAGCCACGTCAGTAGACTGTTCAGGCGAGACAGGAGGCGCAGACCATCACTTACGAGAGCAGGAAGTTCTCCGTTGAATGTCGTGTTCGTGATGACGTTGAGCACTGTTGAATTAGGGAGTATTGTCAGCGATTTTCGCCGACAGAGAACGAAAGAGGGGCCAGATGACAATATCGAGTTACGCACAGAAGGGGAAAGCGTCTCCCAGCTGTCGGTTCTCCATACTCTTGGCGATGCTTCGAAGCTTCTTGACGAGATCAGGCGAGACTTCTTCGTTGTTGAGCTTGTCGTAGAGGATGTTGAGCTTTGCCGGGACTCGAGCGAGCTCCTGGCCGATCTGGGCCTGCGTATAGGCAATCAAAAGACGAAACGTTTTTGAGAACAATTGATACCCAACCTGAGTAAGGGATAAGGTTCGATCAACGTACGTTTGGAGGAGGCAGAGTCTTGATATAGTCGAACAGGAACTGGATCTGCTCGTAGATGGGTAGATCTTCCTCTGGGATATGACTTCTGTCACCCGGTGGGTGCTTGGGAGCGACAGGTGGAGGAAGAGGTGCGACAGGGGTCGACGGTGCTGGCTGCCTTGGCTGTCCTCCGAGCCCACCCGGTCCGGGTGGAGGGGATCGGACACTACCTGGAGAAGGAGCGTAGGCGGAAGACGACGCAGAAGGAGGGGGTGGGGGTCGAGCAGCGGCCATGTTGGCCGAGGGGAGTCGAGGGGGGCCAACGGGCGAAAGAACCCGGCCGGGGGGGCCGAGAGGAGATGCAGTACGAGGAGGGGGAGCGGATCGGATGCCACCGACCGAAGCAGGAGGAGGAGGAGCAACTCGAGGCTTGCTGGCGTTGGCGGTGGAAGGAGGTGGAGGTGGCCGAGCGGAACCAGCACGAGGAGGGGGAGGAGGAGCGAAAAATCCACCTTGAGCTTGAGGGGGTCCGCTACCGATCTGAGGAGACATTGGTGGAGGAGGCGTCATCGCTGGGGAGTTGGGGAAGGGAGAAGTGATGGGGGCGGGGGCCTTGTTTCCTGCCGCAGAAGAGGGTCGAAGAGCGGCAGGCGAGTCGTTCCAGCCAGGAATGTCCCTTCGCTGAGCAGCAGGGATGGGGGGAGGACCTGAGTTGAGGTTACGAGGGGGAGGGGGAGGTTGCGAAGGAGGAGGAGCAGCACGGCTGTTGCTGTAACCGTAGGCGTTTTGCTGAGGCTGAGCGCCGTAGGAGTAGGCTCCAGAAGGCTGACCATACGAAGATGGCGCTTGCTGTCCGTAAGGGCCGTTCGAGGCAGGTCCGGCAGGGTTTGCCGAAGGAGCTGGAGCGTAAGGCGACGACGACGGCTTGGATGACTGCTGCTCGGTAGTGACTCCGTAAGGGGTGTAGGTGCTTGGAGCAGGAGGTTGGGCTTGTTGGGTCACTTGAGGGACTGGAGCAGACGGATAAGTCGGGTAGGCGTTGGTGTGGTTGGTCATGGTCGAGGGCTTGACGGCGACAGGAGCGGCTCTCGAAGAAGCGACGCCGGACGGGACGTTCGACGCGGTCATGCCGAGGAAGCGATCTCTAGCCAGGTCTCGTCCAGCGACTCCATCGACCTTGAAGTCTGACGGCGTCATCTGGACGTATCTGCCGGCCTCGTCGACGAGACCTTGGGTAGCGAGCAGATCCGCGTACTCGAAATACCTCTCGTAGAGGCTCGAAAGCTTGTATGTCCTCGCTCCGCTCTCCGCGACGGCCTCGGACTCGGTCGGTGAGGCGAGGTCCTTGTCGGTGTAGCCAGTAGCGGACTGGAAGACGGTGACCTTCTCAATGAACGACTGGAGAGCCTGAGCGTGAGCAGTGTATCGCGACTCCTGCTGGGCCGATGGCAGCGAGCCAGCAACGACGGCCTCTTCTTCCTCCTTCATCTCGTCCGCCCAGATGGTGACGACCTTCTCAAGCTTCCTGGCGGCGAGGTAGCACAGAGTGGCGTTCTTCCTGAGGTCCTTGGACTTGTTCGAGATTTCGCGTCCCTCGCCCTCTCCACTGGCGGCAGCAGCGACCCGGTACTGATGCTCGAGTCGTTGACCGAGCTGCTCGGCGAGTCCGTTGAACTCTTCTTGCTTAGCGAAGGTGCAGAGAACGACAAAGATTTCTTGCCATTCGGAGAGATCGGCGTTTTGAACGACGTCGGTAAGGTCATCGGAAACGATGGACTGGAAGAGTCGGAGGTAGGGAAGGCTTGTGGTTCGTCGCTCGAAGTAGTTCTTCTGGGTTCTGCTCAAAAGTTCGGGGCCTCCTCGGACGGCGAGAAGGATGGCGTCGGCAAACCGATCGGACGAGAGGCAGAGGGAAACGGCGGACTCGAAGTCTCCAAGGACGAGAGCTCGAGTGATGAGTCGATCGACCTCTGACTCCTCAGACGGGTAGATCTTGAAGGTGCTGACTTTGAGCGACTCGGAGGTGACAGATGATGCTCGGGAACCGATGGTGGCGCCGACAGACGACTCAGCCTCAGCGTTGTGGTGAGGGACTCGGATGTGGCCAGGGAGCGCCGTTCGGAGTGGACCCATCGAGGAAAGGAAAGTGGCGGGCGAGTCGAGGGCGGGCGTACCAGCGCCTCCTTCGTCGCCGAACAGGCTTGCCGAGTCAGGGACCTCACTCTCACTCCTAGCGCTCGAGATGGATGGATCTTGAGTTCCGTTTTCGGACACAACCGACTCGCCGGATCCTCCAACAATCTCCGGAATAGTCGACTCTGGCTCCTCGACAGGAATCTCGGCGTTAGGGTTGTCGAGCTTGAACTTCTTGATAGCTTCGGAGACCTGCTGAGCGACTTCCTGCTTTGAGAATCCGAGGAGACCGACGAGCTCGCTTCTCGAGTTGGCGGTAAAGAGTGAGGAGAGGGCTTTCCAAGCGGCGACATCCGAGGATTCAGCGTCCTTGGATCTTTCCTCGCAGAAAGCAACGAGGTCCTCCTTGGAGCCAGCAGCCGCTTGAAGCTTCTCGGCTCGCTCGACAATGCTGGGCTCGGTAACGACAGTTCGGAGATGGACGGTTGCGCTCTGAGTCTTGCCATCGGCGGCCTGAAGATTGCTTGTCGAGGTAAGGATACCACCGAAGCCGAAAGAAGCCGAAATGGGTCGTCGGAGCCAACGGGGAGGTTGTTTGAGCGAGATGCCAGAGGATTGCTCAAGGAAGTCGGGATCGTCGAAAAGATCGCCGCCGTCAGCCCTCACGGCCGGAGGGGCATTGGGGTCAATATCGGTCGACTGGAGAGAGTTGATTGAGATGTTTCCATCAAAGGAGGCGGTGGCGAGGATGTCGGGGTTTCTAGGGTTCCAAGCAGTCTGGAATGCCCAATTGCCAGCCGAGGGAAGCTGTATAGTGAGGGGAAAGCACAAGCGAAGGGTGTCAGTCGATCCTGTCCGACTTTCCTCAGATTTTGGGTGAGGGTGTCGTCTCTTAGAAGGCGAGCGACGTACCTCTCCAAGCATCTCAGCAGTCGAAGGATTCCAGAGAACAGTCCGGTTGTCCTTTCCACAAGAGAGAAGGAGTTCAGGGTCCTGCTTGCACCACGAGACCGAGAGGATTCCCTTGTCGTGTCCGGTGAAGATCTGACAAAAGGACGAACGAGCGCTTAGCCTGGCTTGTGTCTTGCCGTTGCAAGCGGACGATACAGTCAAGAGGTTGTCATACCTTCTCTGGTGCCAGCGAATTCTGCAGGTTCCACATCATGATAATTGGGGCCGAGTCGTCTTCAGATGCGGTAACGAGAAGCAGTGGCTGAAAGATAAGAGGAGGGGATAGCGTCAGCGTGAAGTCCTGTCGTTTGCATGTTTATCTTTAGAAAACGACCCACGTTCTCTGGGTGCCAGCAGACGCTGCTCATAGCGACTCTTCCTCCAGCTCCAGCACCGATGGCGCCCATAGGACCAGAACTCGCGGCACCTCCATACTGGAATGTCCTGATCTCCTTTTTGCTTCGAAGATCCCAGATGATACAGTAACCACTCGACAGCGACGAGGCGAGGATGTGTTCTTTCTGCGAGTTCCAGGCGAGTGAGGTAACGTCTCCCGGTTTAGAGCAACCCGAGCCGGGAGTGTAGTGAGTCGAGGTCGCCGAGAGGGTGGACATATCCCAAATGAAGATCTGATCAATTGAATCGATATCAGCTCTTCAGAGAGGACGCGAGAACACATCGAGGTTGTCGGCAGCGCTTGCACTCACCTCGCCATCGCTTGAACCAGAAGCCAAGATCTGTTTGACCTTGCCGCCGTTGAAGTCGAGGCCTCGTACCGGACCCTTATGCTTGGTTGCCTGGAAGATAGTAGCTTCAGATGCGCTAAATGAGGGCAGAAAGGTGTCAGCGCAGCCTGTTTGTGCGTGATGGGAAAGTATTTTGAAGACTGACCTGCTGCCGGCGAGCATAAGAACGGGATCGTAGATGACGAGCTCGCCCGACTCCATTCCCGCAGCGAGGACTCCCTGTGGGCGACCAGGGAAAGGTGCACTCCATGCTAGACGACAGAATCTACGAGGGAGACCAAATCAACGTGGTTAGCCATCTGAGCTCGATCCGGAAGGGTCACGAAGCTTCGCGTTCTCCCAAACACGTCGAGACGCGCACGACAACTCAACCAAACTCTGTAAGCCCAGATGAGCTGCACAGATGCTTGGTCAGCGAGGGCGTGATGTACTCTATGGAAACCAATACACTCAACCCGACTCAGGCAGACGAGCAGACGTTGGAGATGGATGACGACAAAAGCCCGAGATGACGACCAATGTCATGGCAGCATGGTCGAGTCGGTAGTCCTGCTCCTCGTATCATGCGTACGTAGACGAGGACACGCATTCGGTGGCTTGAGAATCACAATACAGCGACGTGAAGACTTACCTCGAACCAACGTTATAACTGACGATCGGCTTCCTCTCGTCTCGTCTTGGTTCTGGCTTCAGGAAGTCGTCTTCCTCTTGCTCGTCCTCGGTTGACTCCTGCTCGCGTTCGACTTTTTGCTTCTCCCCAGGGAAAACCTCCCAGACCTCGAGCTTGCCCTCGCTCGAGAAAGATTCGTCGAGCGCGCCAGCGGCCGTTCCTGTAGCAAGGAGGGGGAGGGTGTGCTGGGGGGACGAATGCCAGGCGAAGCAGCCTGTGCGAGGGATGTTGGATATCTTTGTCATGGGCTGGGGAGGGGAGGTTTGGGGGTGGTGGTTGGGAGAGGGGAGGGGAGGGATAAGAGAGAGGGATGAGGTGCCTCAAGATGAGATGGCAGTTCGTGACGGACGTCTCACGGCGGAAAGTTCGGCTAACGCTCCTTCTCATCTCCCTCTCTCAACTTGAACAGGGACTGACGAGTAGCACTTAGGCAAACGCATAGACTATAGTTATCATCATGTCATCATCTTGCTCTTTTTATCGCTCCTTTCTGCCCCTGCGTCCACACCGCCCTCTCTCTTCTTTCTCTCTCTCTTCTTGTCACTTTGCTCTGACCCTTTGCCAGATGTATCGGATGGCTTGACAAATATCTCGATGATACGGTTGAATCCTACAGAGGAAACATGAAGCGAGGCCTTTGGATGAGCTCGAGACCTCATATGGACGAGGAAGTATCATCCAGCAAGGTCGCTCACCCTTCTCCTGAGAAGCCTCTCCTTCTTGATCGCCACCAGCCAGGAAGCCATCTACCTTTTCGAATCCTATGTCTTCCACTAGTATACGACTGAAGTCGTCTGGTCGGAGCTCGAGTTTCTTGCGGTTCTCTTTGAGACCTGCCACAAGAACGAACGATGAACGTGCAGTTCAATCATTGGAACTTGACCCTGAGTTGGAAGTGACACTGACCTCCTTTGATAGCTCCTTCTCTATACCCAGACCATCCCTGTTTCTCGAGAACGAACCGGCCGCCCGGACAGAGACGGGCAAAGACCTTATGGAAGAAGCCAAGAAGGCCTCCATCCAGGTGGTTGAGGTGTATCCATTTCGAGACGGAGAAAGCAAGCACCACGTCGTATCCAGCCGAGTCCGAGTCTAAGGTTGTGGTGACCCAGTCCGCGGACTCAAACGAGATATTGTTTGGGAAGGAAGGCGTTGCTGAGGAGTCAAGCTGGGATAGAAGCGGGATGAAACCGTGGATACGAGGAAGTGCGATGGGAAAGTAGTTGGGCACAAGAGAGGTCGGTGAGGAGCACTCTTGTAGCGAGTTGACGTAGGCTAGGTGCGTTTGGGCTTGGCTGATGAGGCGAGCATCGATGTCGACACCGAACACGAAGGCGGGATTCAGGTTCTGGGCTGATTTTAGTCCAAATCAAGCAGCTGAGGATTCCGATCAGCCTCGATGCAACGTAGAGGAAGGTCAGCCTACTTACCAATCTCAGTGGAAACGAAGCCAGAATTGCACCCCAGGTCAAGGATTCGTTTGCCAAGAAACCATTCTGACGGGAGCGAGGCGAGACGATCATCCGCTCGGATGAGAGAGTCTTTTCTTTTGGAGTAGTAGGACAGATAGTTTCCGTAGGGAACGGTTGATGTCATGAGAAGAATGCGGACGGTGTGGAAGGGGCAGACTACGAAGGGTTTGGAGTGAGAGGGAGGGGAAGGAGAGGAGGGGACTAAGAGGGAGTTTCAATCTTCCCCTAGTCCTTCTCAAATCCCCCCGAGACCTTGACTTTATCGAGCACTTTGTCGAGCACCTATCTCAATCAGTTCTTGTCCGATTAACTTCAAATAAAGCTTGATAGATTACCCATACAGATCCGAATATTTAGGCATAGCTCGAATCTGCTTAAACGACTTGGGTCGGGCAGGCAAGGTGAGACTGCAGAAAAGCGCACGACCCCATTTCTTTGATGGTCTGACGCCGAGTACTTCACTTGCCGTATCCGTCGTCTCAGAGAAAGAGTGTCGAGTCAGAGACGAAAAATCGCCACCACCCCATCCTTCCCCTCGACCACATCTTCCCTCAAGACCACCCCCTTACCAACAAACTTCAAACACTCAACAATATGGGTATGTATAGATCGGAATCGTCGCGAGCAACAGCGCGAGCCAGACCAGATAAGTGGATGGATTGGATTCGAACCGCTGACGCGCGAATCAATCCTCCCTCCTCCCCTCTCTTCTTCCCTTTCTGCCTCGTCCGAATCAGCCCGAACCAAGGTCAGTTGCTATCATGTATCGTCTTCAGCTCTTATGGCTTGCTGACGCGTCTCATTCCGATGTCATCTTCAGCAAACCGCCCGAAAGTCGACCGGAGGAAAGGCTCCCCGAAAGCAGCTCGCCACCAAGGTCGGTTTCAGATCGCATTCCTCTCGTCGCCCCTCTCCCCTTTCGATTCCGTCGCTCACTCGCGCTCCATCTCGTTCTTTCATCTAGGCCGCCAGGAAGGCTACCCCCGCCGCCGCTGGAGGTGTTAAGAAGGTACATCATGTTCCATCTACCTCCGCAGTAGTGGTCTATCTCGCGACGAGCGCGTCATCTGGATGTTCTTGTTGGGACTCTGACGATGATTGTCGGCTCGCATCGTGCTTCTGAACATGGATCTTTCCGTCCGCGTTGGATTTCGTCTGACGCGTCATGAGGCGATCTACGCGTACAAAGCTCGAGCGCTGACATTTCCACTTTGTTCTCTTCCCATCCCCCTCCTCCTTCCGCCTCATCACCTTTCCCAACTACCTGTAGCCCCACCGATACCGTCCTGGAACTGTCGCTCTCCGAGAGATTCGAAAGTACCAGAAGGTGCGCGGTTGCCGTACCTTTTATTCGCTCGTCCCTCGAGACGCTGAACTCTGCTGACCTAATTCTGCCTTTGGTCTTCAGTCGACTGAGCTTCTCATCCGAAAGCTTCCTTTCCAGCGACTAGTCCGAGAGATTGCTCAGTACGTTATTGTGCTCGCCTACCACTTGCTGCGTCGTCTTGACCTCTTTTCTCTATTCCGCTTACAGGGACTTCAAGACCGACCTTAGGTTCCAGTCGTCTGCCATCGGTGCTCTCCAGGAGGCTTCTGAGGCCTACCTCGTCTCTCTCTTCGAGGACACCAACTTGGCTGCCATTCACGCCAAGCGAGTCACTATCCAGCCCAAGGTTTGACCTTTTTCTCCTTGTCTCTCCCCCCCCCCCCCCCCCCCCCCCCCCCCCC
>BCKM01000008.1:0-89692 GCA_039545415.1 Udeniomyces megalosporus | reverse complement strand
CCCCCCCCTGTTACGGAACCTCAAGCACTGGGTCCGTCTTTCTCGAGCACTACTTACGCTTCCTTGCTTTGGTGGTTGCAAACGACAGGATCTCCAGCTTGCTCGACGACTCCGAGGAGAGCGATCTTAGTGAGTGCGACTCTCTCGTTCAACTTATCGATTTGATGACGTGCTGACACGATTCCTGTCCTTGCCATCCTCTCCAGAACGATCTGCCGCATTTGCTGTCCTTGCTTTGTGATTCACGATCCATAATCGTGCCCTCTCTTCGTTTCTTTACTTGATCGTTTCGCCCGCAAGATACGCGAGTTCTTCTTTCCCTTCCCCGATCGATTTCGTCATCGATCGCGATGGACTGAGTGCATCGTTGCCTTTGCCTTTTTCCCTCTACTCTTCGTCTTTTCTTACTTACTTTCTACGATGGATACATGACGTTGTAACCCCATGTCGCGTATGAGCCCATGAAGTTTAGACAAGAAGAAAAGGTTATGGAATGAGAAAAGAGGAGGCGGCCCACCAAATCCCAAGGGAAGTTCAGCGAGATTCGCTTCAACTCCTCCCCCTCTCCCCTCCCTTCCCTCGCCCTTTCCAATCCCTCACTCGTTATTCTTCCCTCTCGTGGCGCGAGTCTGGGTAACTTGCTCATCATTAACACCGTCTTCCATCTCTCAAGAGTTACACGCCGATTTCCTTCCCACGTTCACCCCTACGCCCTCTCTCTTGCATCAATCCCAACGCGCCTCTCCTTCACTTTCACACCTCGTTCAACATCTAGCACTTCATCATGGCTAGCGGAATTCCTGTACGTAACAACATCAACCTAGTCATTCATACTCTACTTCCCTATCACTCTTCTCAACACTATCGTCGAGAGGGATGGCGCAAGTCGTTGTTGACTCATCGTCGCGCTTCTCACCTTGTGCTCGTTCTGGCTCGTCTGCTTTCTCCCTCAACTCTGTCTGCAGACTCGACGAACCACGCGTGTCACTCGATCAACAGCCCCCTCGCTAGGAGATGAGAACGCCATCATGGCTTCTCGCGCTACCAAGCTTTCGGGACCCGGCGGGAAAGAGGTTGGTCCCTCGAAGGCGTCGACCTCGTCCAAGCTCGTCGCCAAGGATCCAGCAAAGGCGGGCACTGTCGACAGCAAGCAAGTTCTCGGAACAAGGAAACGAGCCGCCTTTGGAGAAGTCACCAACAAGAGTGCGCCGGTCGGAGGAGGGGCAGCAGACGTCGCAGGCAAAGGAGACAAGAAGCCGCTCGAGAAGAAAGCTTCGACCTCGACGCTCTCTACTACGACCTCTCGAGCTCCCCGCAGAACACGAGCCAGTGCTGCTGCCGAGCAAGCCTCGCAAGAGGAGGCCACCGGTCTCAAGCCCGCAGATGAGACCTCAACTAGACCGCTCGCAGCGAAGCGCCGAGCTCCCACCACGACGACCACCACCACCGCCGCCGCCTCTTCCAAGCTTGTCCCCACTACCTCGCGCTCGACTACCGCTACCCGCAAGACCGTTTCCTCGGCAGCGGCCTCGACCACTCGATCAAGTCGGCCAGCCGCCGCGAAGAGAGAAGCCAAGGCGCTAGACGAGAACCATGCCGACGTCGAAGAAGCACCTGCCAAACGGCCCCGTACCTCGTCGCCCGTCAAGGTAGACACCATGGAGGAACCCATTGCGGAGGGGGAGAACGAGATGGCCGCCCTCGAGCCAGCCGGACCAGCGAAGGACGAAGGTTGGCAAGACCTTGACGCTGAAGACGAGTTCCAGACCGAGATGGTCTCGGAGTACGTCAAGGAGATTTTCGTCTACATGCAGAAGCTTGAGGTATGCCCACGCGAGTCCAGCTGATGTTTCAAGTCGCCTGCATCTGACTCGTTGTCCTTCTGCCCTCTCTCTCCTGCCACGCTGCTAGACGACGACACTTCCAAACCCAGACTACATGGCAATCCAGCCCGAGCTCAAGTGGAAGATGCGAACGATCCTCGTCGACTGGCTCATCGAGGTCCACCAAAAGTTCCGACTCCTTCCAGAGACCCTCTTCCTTGCAGTCAACATTGTCGATCGGTTCCTCTCGGCTCGGGTCATCTCGCTCGTCAAGCTCCAGCTCGTTGGCACGACCGCCCTATTCGTCGCCTCAAAGTACGAGGAGGTCATCTGTCCATCGGTCCAAAACTTCCTCTACATGGCGGATGGCGGCTATGGCGACGAAGAAATCCTTGGGGCCGAACGGTACCTACTTCAAACGCTCGATTTCAACCTCAGTTATCCAAACCCGCTCCACTTCTTGAGGAGAATCTCAAAGGCCGACGACTACGATATCCAGACGAGGACGCTCGCAAAGTACTTCATGGAGATCTCCTGCGTCGACCACAAGATGCTGCATCTTAAGCCGAGTATCATCGCTGCCGGCGCTGCTTGGCTCGCTCGATTGGTGCTTGGGAGGGGTGAATGGGTGAGTGCTGTTGCTTGCGTACCTTGTAATATTACGTTCTGCTCTGACGCTCACACTCAATCCATACTGCCATCCTCTGCTTTCAGGGCCCCAACCTCGTCCACTACTCCAACTATTCCGAGGCCGAGCTCCTTCCCGCCGCCCAGCTCATGCTCAACTACATCCGACGACCGATGGAGAAGCAAGCCGAGTCGCTCTACAAAAAGTACGCTTCTTGGAAGTACAAGAAGTGCTCACGGTACACCAGGGATTGGGCCGTCGCCAGGTACGAGGGTGATGGAGACAAGGCGGACGCCGTCAAGGGTCACGAGCTCGAGTACGAGGTCGAGATGGGCGGGATGCTCGGTCAGAGGAGGGATTTGGAGGACAACGAGTAGACGAAGGAACGTCATCGAGTCGCGGAGAGGAAGAACGCGGGAGGCGAATCGAGGACTAGAAGTCAGCAAGGTCGAGGATCGGAGACATAGTCGATCAACTTGTCTCCGCTCTACACTTGACCCTTCGCCCATTCTTTCTCTTCACTACATTCGCTCTCACGCATGCGCCATCAACGTCGATCGTTTATACCCACCCCTTCTTCCGTTCAACGATCTCTCAACCATACCCTGTATCTTATCAATCACAACCTCACCACTCATGCATCAAGCCCTCTCTCTCTCGGTCCTTGCAGGGCCTTGCGATCGTCCATCACCTCTTAATGGCCTTTCACCTTCTTCGACCTACGTCGTCTCGCACCAGCTTTCTATTTCCACATCTTCTTTCTTTTCTCATTCTCGCTTCTTATCATTTACAATCTCACTTCGCCTGCCTAATGGCGACATGTACGCGTATGTTTTATCCTTTGCCTCTCCACACTCTTTTTGACCAGCTCCCTTTCCCTCTCGTGTCTTACATCATTCACTCTTGACTTCCTCGTCTTTCTTTTCCGCCCTCTTCTGTCCTCCTTCTCTCTCCTCTTCCTCATCTCCTTACCATAGCATACAATTCCTCCACTCTTTTCGCATATTCTTTCGCCCTATGCGATACCTGTCTTATTCGTAGCTACCATCCTTCTCTGACTCGCTTTGGACTTGGGCCGCCCTCGAGCTCGTGAATCCGTGCTGTCTCCTCTGCGATGGAATGATTATGTGTTGAACATCCCTCTTTCCTCAAGCGAGTCCTGGGATTCTTCTCCTCGCGTGTTTCGGTTTTCGCCGCTCGCGCTTAACGCGGCACCAGGGAGAGACGGAGTTTTGATGACGCTTGCTCCTTTCCTTTGACTTCATCAAGCTGCGATTCAAGTCAACCCAGGCCTTGTCATGTCCAGTCCAGCATCCATCTCATCGAGGTCAAAGCAGAACGAGGTCAAGCCGACGATCGGGGGTCAAGAAATCGCGGAACCTCCACGAAACCCACCGCCAGTGGACGTACCTCAACTCAAAAACTTCAAACCTTTCCCAGGAGTCTTGTAGTGAGCTTACGATATTGCTGATCTCGTGACTCATTCAGGGTTTCCTACTCGTCACTTTCCAGCTACATACTCATCTCCTCATCGTTCCTGCTTGAAGCTTTCTCTCGTTTGCCTCCAGGGGAGATCTCATTCTGTACGCTGTCGGTGGCATCTCGGCCATAGCATGCGGTGTCAGTCATTTCTACTTCTCTCGATGAGCGTTCGTTATTGACTCGATCGATCGTCTTTGAACCGCATCCCTGGATGCCTGCCTCCCCTCACGCTGGCTGACCTAAATCTCACGCTCCCATACAGCTGCCATTTACCTCAATAGATCTGTTGTACGGTCACTGGACGTCTGGCTTGGTGCCACGTACCCAGGAAGCCACCCCAGAATCAATCCGATCCGTCTCACGTTTCGTGGCCCTGATTATGGTCGGGGTGTTCTTTTTCACTTGGATCGCTTCGTCTGCGTTTTACTATTGCTGTAAGCTCGGAACGACCTTAATCTGAATTCTCAACCATGACTGATCTCGGTACCATGTTGCTACTCCCTCTAGTCGGACTCGCTAGTTCTCGAGTTTCCTCTCGGATACGACGGGCTTATCTCTCCTCAATTGTCGCGCAGGACGCCACGTACTTTGAGAGGATCGGGCCTGGAGCAGTTGCTTCTGCCATGACCTCAGACATCAGTTTGATCTCGACAGGGATAGGAGAGAAGACCGGTTTCCTTATTTGGTCGTGCTCGTCCCTTGTACTTGGTGGTCAGTTTATCCTTTCAGGTTCATCGAGCGTGTAGTTCTTACTGAACTGAATCTTCCTCATGGCAACGTGTTGGTTCATCGTAGTCTCCATCTCCTTCTATTCTGCTCCCAAGGTTGCCGGTGTCCTTCTATCGATTCTGCCGTTCTCCGCTCTCATGTCCGTCTCTCCCCTCATGCAATCTGACGCCAAGCAATCTAGCCTCAGAATCTGACGCTATGACACGTTCGAAGATTCTATGGGTCAGGTGCATTTTCCTCTCGAGCTATGGCGCGCATGTCGAAGACCGAGGGAGAAGCTTCATCTTTCCTGGAGCAGGTCCTAAGCAGCGTCCGAATTGTTAAGGTTCTACGAGCTTCTGACGTCCTCACGCGAGTCTACGACGATCATCTCCGAGAGGTGATTCTCCAAATCTTCTGACTCTTGCTCAACTTTTCCCCAGCTGACTCGGATGTGATGCATTTGCTCAGATCGAGAACGACGGCCGTCTTGTTGCCATATCGAAAGGATTCGTGTTCGGGGCATCATATTTCGGCGTCTTAGTGTCAGTGTCTTTTTAGTACGTGCGATTCACCCGCCCTAACTAGACTCACCCAACGTTTTGTGTCTGGCCTCACACAGCTCGTATTCACTTTCGTTCTGGTACGGAGGTCGTCGAGTCGCTTACAACGGGCTGGACGTTGGAAAAGTACATGATGTTATCTCCCTCTTCCTTATGATGACCGGGACGATATGACTGACGATGGAGCGATCTTTCAGCTGGCGACCTGCTTTTTCTCGATGGTAAGGCTATGATCAGCTGAACGGAAGGAGACGTTCCATTAACCCATTGTGTCCGTATCCTTATACCCTTGGGCAGTTCAACGCCATGTTTGCGATCGTCAATATCCTTCCTCACATCACCGTCCTCTACGACGCTCTCCTCGCCCAAGCTCGTATCAGAGCGGAGATCGAGCGACCGTCTCCCATCGACTCTCGTAACCAGGACGGAATCGACACATTGCCGAGAAACGCAAATGGCCTTGAGATCGAGCTCAGGAACGTTACGTTTTCCTTCCCCTCAAGACCAAACACGAAAGCTTTGAAGGATGTCTCGCTTGTTATCCCGGCGGGCAAAGTCGTTGCCTTGGTTGGCTGTAAGTTCGCATCTTGCATGTGCTGCCTTCTTCTTTAGCGATCTGACTTTGTCTCCTACCGCCTTCCAGCCTCTGGCAGCGGTAAATCGACTATCGCATCCCTGCTTCTTCGCCAATATGACCTGCCCGACCCCTCGTCTACAGAGTCCAATATTTTCCTCGGCTCTCACTCCATCTCGAACCTCAGGGTTTCTTTTCTTCGAGGTAAGTTCACATCTTGAATAGCTACTCCGTGATTAGCACAAGAGCCTGACTCGCTTCGTGTATCTTGACTCTCAGACCAAATCGCCCTCGTCTCACAAGATCCACAGCTGTTCTCTGGCTCTTCAATTCTGCAGAATGTGGCAGTTGGGCTTACGGGCACCAAGAACGAGCTCCGCTCGGACGAATCGAATCTCGACGCTGTACGGGATCTCTGCAAAGTGGCTTTGAAGATGGCTCAAGCCGATTTCGTGCACAGACTACCCGATGGTATGGACACGATCATCACTGGTGGCAAGACGGGAGTGTTCAGTGGAGGACAACAACAACGGTCAGCAAAGTTTGCTGCGACGAGTCGACCTTCAATCCTAAGCTGATCCCTGAATTGGTGCATCTAGGATTGCCGTGGCGCGAGCTCTGGTTAGGCAACCCAGAATCCTCATTATGGACGAAGGTACCTCGGCGCTTGATTCACAGACAGAGTCAATGCTCATGAAGGAGATCACACGCGAGCAGGAGACCTCGGGCATGACAGTTATGTAAGTTGCAACTCGTCTTTGTATTGGGATTCCTGATCTTTTGGATGACGAGCTCGATTCTCTGCTTGAAACGCATTCTTCCAGTCAGATAGCTCACAGGCTTTCAGTTGTGCGAGATGCCTACAAGATCTGCGTTATGGCCAGAGGAGAGCTTCTTGAGGAGGGCTCGCATGACGAGTTACTCTCAAAGAGAGGAGCTTACTTTGATATGATACAACGACACCATGGATTCGTTCCAGGGGATGATTCTGCCCTCAATGACTCCACAGTAGCGCCGTCCTCCACCGCTTCACCTCTTCCCGCCGAAATCCACGAAGATATATCCACAACTCATAAGGCGACCATCCCAGCCGCGCATCATCCTATGGGACTACCCAATGCTTTAGATGAACACGAGCTTACGGGTGTTCGATCCAGACCATCAGCTGTTCACAACTATGCATCGACTTTTGGACAGATGGAAGAGGCGAAAGCGAGCGTCGAAGCTGCCGAGAAGGAGTCGAAAAAAGTCAGCATGAGCGCTAGATGGAAATCTTTCCTCTCATACGTCGTCGAGCAGAAATGGTGGATTCTGCTGGGTGGATGTGCCTCGATCTTTATGTACGGTCCTCTATCGTTTTATAGTCAATGGCCTTCTTCGACGTGTCGCTGATAGTTCTCTTTGCCTTCTCTCGACCTTCTGTTTGTAGAGGGTGCTCCTTCCCAGCTTCTGGTGTACTCACAGGTCTCGTCATCAACTCACTCAGCAAACCCGTCGCTAGTACGGTCGCTCGTGAGTCCGCCCGGTGGGCACTTTGGTTCTTCGTCATCGCTATATGGTCAGTGATTCGAACATCCATCGTCTTTGCAGCATCTATCTGGCACTCTAACTTTTTGTTTTCTTGACGATCTTTGGACACGCAACTCCACTGCTCAGTAACTTTGTACTGTGCGTTATCGAGGGTTGGTTCCTCGAGAACGGTGCTCAGCGGATGATCCGGCATATGAGGCGAGATGGAACTCAGGCTGTCCTCAAGCAGGTCAGTTGAATTACCTTCACTCATTCTCAGAGGGAAGCAGAGTGATTGATCTCCATCTTGCTTGTGGTCCTGCAGGAAGTCGCCTGGTTCGAGGCTTCAGATAATGGCGCTGGAGCTCTTACCGGAGCTGTGGGGTCTCACCCGAGCAACGTAGCCGGGGCGATGGGCTTAGTCTTTGGAAGACTTCTCGTTTCGCTCGTCAACGTTTTTGGATCGTTTATCGTGGGAATGATCCTCGACTGGCGTCTTTCACTCGTCGGATTCGCACCTCTGCTGGTCCTGGTTCCTGCGGGTTATGCCGAGATCTTCTACCTCGAGCTATTCGAAAGTGTCAGTGTCCGTTCATATGACACTCCGCTGAACATTTGCTCATGCCTTCACGCTCGTCTTGTCTATGCAGGAAGCCGAGAAACCACTCAATTCAGCTACATCATATGCAGTCGACGTGATCGATGCCATCAAGGTACAGTCTGGCCATACTTTTGGCCGCGAAACCTCAGCTAACTTTCTCGTTGCCTCTCCAGACCAACGCCGCCTTTGGTCGAGAGAACACGGCAGTCAACGCTTTCGATCGATTACAGCAACCCGACGTCACCAAACATGCTCGATTGCTCTTCCTTGGCTCGGTCTGGTTTGGCATTGGGCAGGCGATGATTCCGGGGTGCGTCATGCGGTCTGGTTTGACCTTGTGTGCAGCAACCTGACAAGTGATGTTTCCGGCCCAGATTGATTGCTTTGGTTTTCTGGTGGGGAGGCGAGCTGCTGGCGAGGGGTTCTATCTCAATCACTGGTAAGCTATACATACCCTGAGACTCGTCTCGTAGCCTGTCGTCGATCGTAATCCTGATGCTTGGTAACCTCCCCTCGCTTTCTGACTTTCCTCGATCTTCAGCCCTGTATGCATGCTTCGAAGCGGCAGCGATTGGAGGATTCTCCGCTAGCAGAATGCTGTAAGCTGATACAGTCCACCCAGCAATGGGTTCAACAGCTCACTCGTCGCATTTTGCTCAGATCGTACATCGGAGACATCAGTCGAGCCACCCACTCCTTCGCGTCTTTTTCAAAGTCAGTCCTTTTCCAAATTAGTTCTCATCAACGAAGCTCACTCACGATGGCTGTGTCAGATGGCAGGAGCGGAAGCCGCTGATCTCTAGCATAGAGCGGAAACAGTCTCTGCAAGAGAAGCCCGAACAGGCGCAGGACGGTTCATCCATCGTGTTTAAGAACGTCGAGTTGATCTGTACGGCCAGTTGTTGCGTCTCTCTCTGCACGGATGCCTCTAAGTATTCACGTATGCTACCCTCCCTCAATAGATCCATCGCGACCTCAACCTGCTGTTCAGAATCTCAATCTCAAGATCCACGCTGGCGAGAACGTCGCGTTCTGCGGCTCCTCAGGTAGCGGGAAATCTTCGCTACTCAGTCTATTGGGTAGATTTTACGAGCCTAGCAAAGGAACCATCTCTATCGACGGAGAAGATATCCGTTCGTGGGATCTTGAGGACCACTATGCGCGCATTGCTCTCGTATCTCAATCAGCTACCTTGTTCGAGGGAACTGTGCGTCCTTGATGATTGTTTTGGGATTCTTGCTGATCTTCAGACGGATGGCCTGCTCATGTCTCCCCTACCTCCATTTCAGGTGGCTTTCAACCTGACCCTAGGCCTCTCTCGCCCTGTGTCGGAGCAAGAGATCCAGAAGGCGTGTGAGGACGCTGCTATCCTCGATTTCGTTCTCACCTTAGAAGGAGGCTTCGACGCCCAGATCGGGCTCAAAGGACTTTCGCTATCTGGAGGCCAGCGTCAACGACTCTGTATTGCTCGTGCTCTCCTCAGAGACGCTAGCATCTTGCTCGTGAGTTGACTAGGCCTCTTGTGTACATCAAATGGCTGAGTCGCAATGTGGCGAGTTCTCACACCGTTGATTTCATTCTATGCAGCTGGACGAAGCTACATCGTACGTGAGATGTATCCTCATTCTTGGGCACCTGCCTGACCTAAGCTTGTTATTCCTTTCGTTCCGGTGCCTCTGGTCATCTCGCCTCAGGGCACTTGACAATGAATCCGAGTCGCTAGTCCAACAGGCATTAGATCGAGCAAGTGCTGGACGGACCACGATCACCATCGCCCATCGACTGAGTACGATCCGAGGAGCGGATCGCATCTTTGTCCTTGATGAGGGAACGATCGTCGAATCCGGCTCGCATGAGGAACTGATGAAGAAGAACGGACGATACGTCGAAGTGAGTCGTGCATGGAAAGAGGATTCGTTTGGTAATGGTGGCTGACATGTTTCTCTGATAGTTAATCGAGGCTCAGCTGTAGATATATAGTAGAGATGATTATGAGAATATATCAAGAGTCGGTAGGGAAGGGAAATGAAAAACCGGCACGTGACCACGATGTCGAGAATACTAGAGAGCCTTGAACTTTTCGTCTTGCGTTCCCTCAACTCAACACTCAAGCCCCCCTCTTCTCTCTCCTTCTCGTCAGTCCCTCGTCCCATCCGTCTCATTCACATCCACACACACACACATCCACACACACACACACACCCAACATGATGACAATTATGCTCATAATCCATTCGCCGAGGAACAATGCTCTCTCTGTCTCCCCACTCGGACGTTCACTTGTGGACGTTGGTAATTCGCCCGGTCCCCTGCGTTATGTAGAATCTGGGTCGAGTGTGCTTCCATGTTTTGACGTTATCCGATCGCATCGCTACCTCGTCGATGAGGTTCGCTGGTTCTCGACCTCTTTCTGTGCAAGGGTTTGGTGGGCTTCGGCTATCGCCTCTCTCGATCGCTGATAGAGAGCTTGGACTGTGAACGCAACTTCGAGGATTCGTTGAGGCGGGAGGACGATTTCGTCCTGGAAGCGTTTGGGAGACTTGGAGACTTTGCTCTCAAGATTAAAAAGACGGCTCTGATTCTACCTACCATCTCGCCAAACGTTTAAGCTACCCTCTCTCTGAACGTCAGCTGATGTTGCTTCTCGTCCTCATCTGGTCTCTAGTCTCGCTCTCGTCGCCTGCTTGGTACTATACCTTTACGTGAGTATCCCTTCTCGATCAATCCAGCACGTCTTCGTCATTCCCTCTTCCATCACAACCCACGCCATCTTGAGGATGATTGATTATAGACAAGCATATAGCCTAGCGTTGAGTAGCATCCTCGCATAAGACGACTTTATATTTCTTCAGCTGAAACCAACACATACACACGCCCACTTGTCGCTCTTTTCGTCGGTACATATGCTGATGTTCCGCTCTGTTTTTGTTTGTTTGCACGGACCAGTTTTGAGGATGTACATCCCTTGTATATTATGTCATGTTGTATTGAAAACCACGAGAACTGAAAAACGTCTGATGCCCCTCAGTTCAATTCTCGCGCTTCCTCCTCCAACTTTCACCTTGGACCAGCGCGACCTGGACAGACCCTGTCCCGGTTCACTCGACTATGAGCCCCTCTGCCTCCCAGCCGTCCGCGTTCTCTCCCGACTCTGGTCTCTCAAACTTGGCGTGGTATCTATCCTGCCTCGAGTCCACGCCGGTCCATCCTGAGATGCTTCCTCTCCCGATCATCTCGGTCGTACACGCGCTTCGAGTCAGCATCGGATGGCACCAAGGCTGTCGAGCAAAGGGAAACATGGATGGAAGCGGTACTTTACGAGGTCTCGTTGGATTCTTGATCCTGGCTTGTGAGCAGTCGACGTCAGACTCGCCCTCGCCTGAGGACTTGACTCAAATCATTCTTGCCATTGATCCATTCACCAGTTGGAGGTTCCACCATCGTCAACACCATCGTCTTGGGCCAACCGTCCTCCCTCATCACCTCGCCTCACCTCATCCCACTCTACACCGCCATCTTCTTTCTCTCCCATCCCTTCCTCCAAACCGAGACACAAGTCCTCAACCCCATTCTTCCCTTCATCGATGCCATCACACGCTCCATCTCCCTCACCGCACTCGTCCATACCCTCGCTCATCACCCCAACACCCAACTAAACGCGACGCCACCTCACGCCTTGGTCCTACTGTCAGGCCTCGCTGCTGCAGGAGGAGGCATCGTAGCGAACACCTTTGGTATCTACGAAAAAGAATGGTCGTTCAAAACACCCGCCATTCTATCCGATCATCCCACCATCCTCTCCACCCTCGACCTCACTTCGGCTGGTCTAGTCTCTGTCGTCTACTCGTTCCTCATCGATGGTCCTACCTTTCGTCCCGGACCGCAAGCATCACCTTTTCTCCTTCAGTTGAGGCGTAACCTGTCCTCGATTTCGCATCGTATTATTACCTTTGCCGACAACTCAAACCCGACATCGCTCGAAGCCAGGACGCTAGTGACCATCTTGCTCGCGATCATTTTGACGACGAGAGTCGTGGTGCTGCAACGCCGGACTGACGCACCTGAGGTGAAGACGGAGAAGGAGCAGGTAGAAACGTCGATGGAGACAAGCATACCCGTACCGAGAGCGACGTTGGAGAAGGCTTTTTCACCAGCAGCCACACAAGGGATTCAGCTCAAGAAGGACGATACACGATCAGGTTGAGAAGCGTCTTCTTTGAGAACCGTGCTGGATGAGATTGGAAAGATGATCATCATGAATCGAGCGAAGGCTGCTTCGTTCTATCACGCCTCTAGAAGATGGCAAGTCTCTCCAAAGGCACTCGCTCTCGATCCTACTCTCCCAACCACCTTACTCGTTGGCGGGCTTCTTCTTGTCCTTCTTGTCCTTCTTTTTCGATTTCTTGTCAATCTTTTCGATGGCCATGAAGGGATCGATGACCGTGTCGACATCTGGTTGAGATTCGGCTTCGTTCATGAGGAGGGTGATGGCAGGGTAATAGGCTTGAAGCTTCCAGAGGTCACCGATCGGGACCCTGATGAGATCTAGAGCGAGTCCGATGACCTGGGTAGCGGCGTTGGCTTGAGCCCTTGGAGAGAAACTCTCGTCAACGTCCTCCAGGCCGAAGCTGACACTCTTGGGGTACCGTTGCGAGAAATGGTTGAGGAGGACGTTTCGGGCCCGCATGCTAAGGGAACGAGAAGAAGAAAACACACAAAAAAACATAGTGTCAATGAAAGACGCGAGCGAGTTGTGCCACCAGCACGGTTGGAGGAAGAGAAAGGGGGATCAAGCCAACTGACTCCCTTCCAATCTTGACGGCCTGACCAAAGGTGCTGTGACCCTTCGTCTTGGCGTGTTCGGTATATGTCTTCCTTTGGTTGGAGGGAGTGGCACTTTCGTTGAAGAGGGCGATGTCTGCGATCGAGGCGGGAGTGTCGTCCTCGAGAGTAGCCTCGTGGATGAGGAGGGTAGCATCGTAACCAGCGTTGACCAGATTCTGACACGGCCTAGTATCACCCGAGTACCTGAGGGAACGGTTTTGCCGAGGTGATCCGATAGGTAGAGATGCAGAGTTTAGATCCATTGGCTTGGCTTGATGACACCATGCGACGAGACTCACACAATCTTCCAGCCATCGTCGTGCTCGAGGACCATTCCGTAGCATTCCTGCCCACGATGGTCGACCTTGACCGCCTCGACCCGAGTCAAGCCCATCTCGTGGCTAAGTCGTCGCTGGTTTGCCAAATTGCCTTGGCTGAGGACGACCGATCGGAAGAGAGAGTGACGATAAACCAAAGCTCGTCAGTCAGTTGAGTCACGTCTGTCAAAAAAAATGAAAACGCAGGATGAAACGCACTCCTTCGGGTCAGGTAGGTCTTCGTATCGGATCCTCGCACCCGAACAGGTATTGTTGTTGACGAAGCGGATCTTGCCCGATGAAAGGCCGAGATCCTGGAACGCAGTCGATTCGGACAGCTGCTGTCGGATCTGATGCGGGCAAACGATCGTGAGGGGTTGAAGGTCTTTGACGAGCTGTAAGAGGACAGGCCGGAGACGACTCGGATAATTAGTTGGCTACCTGAGGTGGTGACGAGACACCCGATCTTTCAAGCAGGTAAAAGAGGAAGTCCATACAAGCTTTCGCATCCGCAAGAACCGAACGAGACCGATGTGATGGTCGCCGTGCATGTGTGAGATGAAGAGGAGCTTGATGTTGTAGAGAGTCTCCAGAAGCTTCTCACTACCAAACACTCGGCAGAGTTGGCCAAAGGTACCCTCTCCGCAATCGAGCAGGATGCCTCCCCAATTCGGGACTTCAAGGTGAGTTGAGCTGACTAGAAGCGGCGAAGGGGTAAACGGGGGTCAGATCACGCGGACGTTTCTCTCGGAGGGGAAGATGAAGCGGACTTACCGTTTCGGTAACGAGAAGGCACGGCACTACCGGTTCCCAAGGGCGTAACGATGACGTCGTCTCCGGGTTGCTTGACCCTTCCATCTACCCACATCTGCTCTTCCTTCTCCTTGACAGTCTGCTGGATCGATGCCGCGATCTTGACAAACTCCTGGTTTTCCTCCTTGACGTGATTTTGATAGCGATCAAAGGGCAGTCCGAGAAGATTGGTGAATCGACTAGTGGCAGATTCTGTGTTGTAAGCGGGAGTTCGAGGGGTGCATTTGATGATCCAGTCGAGACTCATGGGAAAGTGTCCCTCAGGTAGCTCTGAACGATCGTCATCGAATCGTGGCAGTCAAGTCAGCGAGCGAATCAGACTTTTCGAGACAAGGCTAGCAACGCAGATGATTGCTCACTTGGAGGAACGTGAACGATCTCGTAGCTTTGGACAGGGAACATGACTGGGTCGATGAGGGAGAGCGTTCGAGAGTAGAGAGCGGAGTGGACGTGAACCGGATAGTTGCCGCATTGATCGACGCTTCCTGTCAGGTGCTATGTACGTACGACGAAAGCTTGTGTTGAGCGAGGAGCAGACAAGACAGAAGCAAGGGTTATCGCTCACCTGGACGCCAGGTCCAAAGGACTTGAGCCACGCCTGATATTCAGCTTGCTCTGGCCAGGTTCCATTCTTGTGCCAGATGACGTGAACCGGCCAGATGCCGTCCTCGTTGGGCGACTGATACTTTTTCCAAATCGGGTGGTTGACGAGCTGACCAATAGTGGCGGGAGTTGGGCAATCGATGACGAGAGTCGTCTAATCCACGTCGAGGGTATGAAATGCTTTCAGACTCAGTCGCCTGTTCCTCGGCGACTTCTGTTCGATTGTAGCGGAAAGAGATAGTCATCGGCACTTACGGTGGGAGGAAGACCCTTTCCAACGACTTCGTCTGGCGTCACGACTTTGCCTGGTTTGCCATCGACTTCAGGAAGGGTTATTGATTCGCCTCGGGTAAGGAAGTTCTTGAGATGGTTTGGGATCCCAAGCTTTTCGGCCACTGCGTTGTCGAATTTGCCTCGCTTGGCGGGTCCAGTGAGGATGTAGCAGAGGTGGGCACGATGCACGTTTTCCGGGAACAGGGAGTTGAGACGAGGAGGGCTTATTGGTGGCAAGATGGTTTCGCCCGGGACTTTGGCAAACATTTTTTGGAGGGTGGCCGTGACGAGCCGCTGCTGATGGGTAAGGACGGGAGCGGAAGAGGACTCGGCATGGGTGGACAGTGTTGAGGGCGGAGAAGGAGCTGAAGAGGTGGAGGGAAGCCGCTTATTGGATGTGGGAGGAGATGGGCTTCTAGAATGCTTTCCAAGGGTGCTGGTTGAGGGCCGAGGAGAAGGAGGCGAGTCGGTGTGAAGAGTGATTGCTCGAACTTCGATCTGCTTGTCCTTGTAGATAGGGAGTTCAGGGTCCGAAGGGGTATTGATTGGTTGCTCGACAAATTTCATGCGTAAATGGTCCCTGGGGAGGCAAAGTATCGATATGAAACGTGAGTGGCAGGGTTGCGAGGCGAAGCGTGGGGCGGCTGACGGATCATACCGCTGAAAGAAGGACCGCCAAGAGGCCACGAGATGACAGAGATTCTCTGGCCCAACGACTGTTATGGTTCCAGAATCTTCCATGCGATCGGCGAGAGTGAAGAGCAGACCTAAGCAAGGAAGGGAGACGAAAAGGAAGTTGGCGACTGTCAGCAAGGCCAGATCGTGCGAATTTTGCGGGTCTCAGCAATCGAATGAGCCAACAGTCCGAACGACATACCAGGAAGACCTCCGACATCATCAACCGAGAGACTAGTAAGGAAGATCGCGGCTGTCTTCTTGAGGCCGACACCTGAACTGGAAGAGAGACGCTGCATGCCCTCTGGGGTGTTGACAAAGTACTTTGCGTGAGAGAATTCGACGAGAAGGCATGGCTCCATATCGACCGTCTGGGCCGAGAGCGGTCGAAGGTAATGGTCTGGATTGACAGTCATGTAGCCGTCTGGTTCTCTGCTGATGCGTTGGCGGGTGGCTGGGATGGCGGGAAGACGGACAGGATTTGGGCGTTGGAGCTTGTTTCGTAGAACTTGCTTGATACTCGGTGGTGATGGCGAGGTAGCAGCGAGTCTGATTCCAGAGGGAAGGAGCCTTGGACTCTTTTGGAGGTAAGCGAACACGGTGGATCTGGTGTGGATCGGGATGGAATTTAAGCAATAGGATGGGTGTAATTCGGTTGATGTGACTGTGTGTACATACAGCTATGAAGGGAAGACGTTGGTTTGTCTTCGTTGGGGTGTGTATAGCTGTGGTCCGGTCTTTGGTTGATGGTTAGAATTCGATGAGCCAAACAAAAACGATTCCCAATCGACATTATACGTCCTCAGCCGAGCTCAGTCGTTGCTCAGTCCCCAACTATCAGCATGCTCAACGAGTCCTCAGTCGGTGAGTGCCCCATGTTGTTCTCATCTCAGGACGAAAAACTCAATCCAAAAATTCTATCCAGACTACTCTCTCTATGGCGGTGCCGACGCCCCTTCCCCACCTTCCTCCACCATCGTCTCCTCTCCCGAATCCTCAGCAGACGAGGCAGATGTCCCCTCTTCCCACGTTCGTCACCGTAAAGTCAACCAAGACACCCAAGCCGACGACGAGCACCGTTCGATTTACGGCCTAGAAAGGACCGACTTCCTCTGGACAATGACTGAAGAACCTCATCGCAGCCGAAGGCTACAGATCCTCAAGGCTCACCCAGAGGTGATTCCTAGCTCTCGCTCCTCTGCTTGTTGGCTCACCCAGCTCGTGAAATGTCGATACTCGACATCGAACATGGACCCATCCCCGTCGACTTCGCTCACCATCTCATCTCCCCCATCCTCACCTCAAAACAAACAGATCAAGACCCTCATGGGCTACTCAACCCTCACCAAGTACCTCGTATTCGCCGTCGTCCTTCTTCAGACCACCTGTGCCGTCCTCCTCCGAAACACCCATCCGTTCTCGGCCAAGTTCCTCCTCACCGCCTATATCATCGGAGGTACAGCCAACCAGAACCTTTTCCTCTCCATCCACGAAATCACCCACAACCTCGCTTTCAAGACTATCCTGCCTAACAGGCTGCTCGCTATGTTCGCTAACCTCGGCATAGGGATCCCGTACAGCGTCGTTTTTAAAGTGAGTCGAATTGCTGCTGGACATCCCTACTAGACCCACAGCTTTCGACGTCCAGTCCCTGATTGCCATGTCGCTTCTCTCAGAAATACCACCTCGAACATCACAAGCGTATGGGAGAGGATGGTATCGACACTGATATCCCTTGCAAGTTCGAGGCCATGTTCCTCAACAACGTGGCTGGCAAGACGTTTTTTGCGTGAGTGTTCTCCTCCTTTGTCTCTCTCCAAAGACCTGGTCCAGTGTGCTGAAAGGCAACGTCGACGAACCCCGAACATACCGCTGACAAATCAACGCGCAAACCGGAAATTGCAAACATCTCATCTGGTACCTTGCAGCATTTTCCAAATTCTCTTTTATGCCCTCCGCCCAGGCTTCGTCCGCTCTCAGGGTCAATTCACTCGTTACCATGCTCTCAACTACGCTGCAGTCCTCTCCTTCAACGCTGCTCTCGTTTACTCTACTGGCTCATGGCTGCCGTTGGTCTATCTCTTGATGAGTAGCTTCCTCGCCGGCAGTCTGCACCCTCTTGCTGGGCATTTCATCGGTGTGTCCTTCTCGGTCTTCAAGAACGGCTCTCTGCCTGGGGCTAAAGTCGTCTCGGATTAAATCTATCCAGCCGAACATTACGTCTGGGAGGAGGGAGACGAGCAAGAGACTTACAGCTATTATGGTGCCCTCAACTTGTTCGCATACAATGTACGTGCAACTCTCGAATCTGATTCCATCTTCAAATGCTCACATCGCAAGCCTCCTCGCGCTCTCTGTGATGCTAGGTTGGGTACCACAACGAGCACCATGACTTCCCAAACGTTCCGTGGCACAATCTGCCAAAGATCAAGGAGATGGCCCCAGAGTTTTACGCCGAAGGTCTGTGGCGATTCTGAAATCGTGCCTCGACTGTTAGCTGACTCGATGCGGGATTTGGAATGATTAGATCAACTCAAGTCACACGCTTCTTGGCCTTATGTGACCTATCGATTCATTACGGATCCCAAAGTAAGATGTTGTCTCCTTACGTCGGGACGTCTGTCACAGCTGTAGTTCTGACATTACTCCGCCCTTGTGACAGGTTGGCATGTTCAGCCGGGTAAAGAGGGAGAACAAAGGCGATTAGGCGAGGCAGTCGCGGGCGACTGGGCATTGGATGAAAACGAACCGTTAGGGAACAAGATGTATGACACTTTGAATGTTTATCGGAAGCGCGTTGAGCAGGTCAGGAAGAACCTGCTCAGAGGAAAGCGTTAGTAACGCTCAAGGATCGATGAGTCGAGATCCTTAGGGCTTTCTCGTTCCTCACCACCATGCCACCTCGTCTGAATCTCCCGAGGTGTTTCTCATCGCTCTCAAAGTCATCTTTACCCTCTCGTATACCTTCTGGAACTTCAACCAACCCGCTCCAAATCTCGAGAATCTCACCCTCCTCCAACTCTCTCCTCGCTCGTCGACTGACCCCTAAACTTCAACCCTCTGTCCTTGATCTCGCCCTACGCTCCTCATCCGGCCGTCGTCACTATTCATCCGAGGAGTATCATCCTCGGCAGTCGCCAGCGACCGTGAAAGATTCCGACTACACAATCCCCCTCATCTTCCTCGCAGCGGTTCCGTTGTTCTGCGCGTGGTTGGGGTATTGGCAGATCAATCGACTCAAGTGGAAGCTCGAGTTGATTGATGAGCTGGAGATGAACCTCATCAGGCCCGCTATCAAGCTGCCAGATGTCCTAGAGTGAGTCTTACCAGTATTCTTGCTCTACCCCCTTCCTTGCTCGGACTTACCCCCCTTCGCTTCGCGTTTGGCCTGGACTCACTCCAGCATGGACAAGCTCGCTCAATACAACTGGAGAAAAGTCCTTCTCAAAGGTCGATTCTTATCCCTCACTGATCCAGGTCAAGCCAGTGCCATCCTCATTGGGCCCCGAGTGTACGACGGCGAAGGTGGCTACCACCTCGTCCTCCCCTTCCTTCGGTCACCTGAGAACCCTACCGACCCTGCGCCAGCTCCTATCCTCGTCAACCTCGGATTTGTAACGGAGGCCGTCGGAAAGGCAGGTCCAAAGGCGATTCATATTCCTCAGGGTGAGATTGAATTGGAAGGGATGATGAGGACGGAGGGAAGTGGAACGATCGCTCAGACCAAAAAGGGCAAGAAGCCAACGTTTTGGACGCCGGAAAACGACTACGAAGCACGGAATTGGTACTGGACCGACGTCGCTGGATTTGCAGAATACTTTACGTCTCCCACCGTGGGACCAGTCCTACCGGTGCTTTGCGATTCTGTCTATGGTCAGTCCTGGTTGGGTTTCGCCTCTACGACGAACGCATATCATGCCGTCATGCTGAAGATCTTACTTCTCCCTCTTCGCTCTTCCCCCTCGGGTGCAGATGGCGACAATCCTCGAGAGGCTCTCACGGCTCGGGGTATCCCCGTTGGTCGACCGGCGAGGGTCGAGCTTCGAAACCAGCATGGAGTTTACATTGTCACTTGGTTCTCAGTTGCGATTGCGACATCGGTTCTCTGGTGGAGGGTGTACAGGATTGGTCGAACGCCCAAGGCTCGGATCGGTCGGATGGGTCGGTAGCATGGCTGACTACGAAACGCGACGTGATTCCATGGAGTTGATCGCACTATGCTCTTGAGCAAGCTCAACGGACAGATGCAATATTTCGTCATCTATTGACTGATCCTCTCCTCGTAGGCCTTCCAACCTTCAGCCCTGTAGCGCTCTGCCTCGTTCTTCCATTCCTCCTCGCCAGCACCGCCGTAGATGCCTCGACCGACGATGATGACGTCCGAGCCACTCTCGAGAACGGCTTCTCTTGGCGACCTGTACTGTTGGCCCATCTTGTCTCCCTTCACCCCGAGACCGATGCCAGGGGTGAGGACGAGGAAGTCCTCACCTTGAACTTGAGTCGATGGTTCGAGTTCGTCGACACGCTGTTGGGCGATGAAGCCGAAGACGAATTCTGGGTGTCTCCGAGCCATCCTGACTGTCTCGAGGGTGTATTCTCCCGTGGCGAGAGCGCCCTTGGACGACATCTCGGCAAGGAGGAGGAGGCCTCTGTTGAGGGGAAGTCCGACGGAAGCGAGACCGGTGACGATGCCATCGCCCGGGAGGGGATGGGCGTTTGTGATGTGGGCCCAAGAAGCAATCTTGTGGGTGCCGGAAGAGTATTGTAGGGAGACAGTGTTTCCTGCAAGACGATGGTGGCATGTCGAGCGAGGTCAGCGAGAAGAGGGATGGGTAACCGCGGTCTGAGGTCCCGATGGGTCGTACCGATGTCAGCAAACTTCCTGTCTTCAAAGATCTGGAAGTCGAGCTCCTGGCTGAGTTTGACGAGCTGGTCGACGAGATCGTGGTCAAAGTCTGAGATGATATCAATGTGAGTCTGATCGGTTGGGAGGGAGTTTAGAAATTGGGACGAGTCTAGGTGAGCCCGGGTTTGCGCGTTTCTCGTTTGATGAAAAGATGGTGGACCTTGACGGAGCAACAGCTCTGACCGACTGCCTTGACGATTGTGAGGAGCTCAGCCTTTGTAGTGACATCGACGGAAACGCAGAGGTTTGTCTTTTTACGGTCCATGATTTCGAGGAGGTCTTTGGCGCATTGGTTCTGATGGCTCGGGATTCTTTGAGAGTAGGAGAGTGATCTGGACGACATTGTGGGTGTGTTGGTGTGGGCGGTGGACTGTGTGGTGGACTGTGTACGGGGTGGGGAGTGGTGTGAGTGGGGAATGCCCGGCCAAAGCCTCAACTTTCTAACCTCTGATTGCCTTAGAATGCTCTCCCCCGAGAACGCGATCACCTCAAGACATGATCCACCTAGCTCGACTCAGGCCAACATCACCACTCACCACCATCAGGCCTTACTCAACCAAGCTATCCTTCCCCCCAACCCACGCACAGCCAACCTCAAACCCTTTCCCCAACTCAACTGGCCATTACATACCGACCGGAATATTCATCGACGGAGACGTCCTCCCAAACAATCTAAATCCACATGCCTTCATAGACACCTTTAGGAAGCTGGCTCTCTATGACAGGGGTACCATCAACCAGTTCAAGCTCGTCTCCAGTCAGTTGATTCAACGACCCCTTCCCAAATTCAACCCTCACACCCCTCCTCCTCTCATCCGCAGACAATCCATCCCATGGTCCCCTCAGGGTCCGGGGTGTCACCCAGATGATGTTTGACGAAGCAAAAGAGTCCGTTTCCAGTTCTGACGCTGCTTACCATGTTTGCGCTGCTGATGTTTTATCTCATCGTTGCTTTCAGCTCTCGGGAACGGCGTGAGGACATGTCGTCGCTATCTGTCTGTCACCAGAAGCCCAAGACTAATCGTTTCATTCGATACACGTCCAGCTCTACTACTCGACAACAGCATGTGGTGCTTCGTCTTGGACTCTGATCCCAAGCGACAAGAAGTCAGGGTGATTTGCGTGTAAGTCTTTCTTACTCTGGTCTTCGCCTCGCCACGGCCAAGATTGACGATTCCCGCTCGACAGGACGGACAACGAGGACCAGATGATCGCTTTGAACTGCATGATCAACAGGTAAGCGCGTCGTAGGGTTTTTGTTCAAAGTAGTAGAATTGCCTGACCCGCTCTGGTTTATAGGGGCGTCAAGGTCACAGTCATCTCGCCTCGATCTCGTCGGACGTTAAGCTCACTACTTCATACAGCCACCAATTACTACGACTTGGAAGACCTTCCTATCACTTCCTCCCATCCCAGCCAAATCAGCCAACCCAACTCTTCCCAACGAGGCTCAACAACTTCCGCCACTATCGCATCCACATCTAGATCCTCCTCTCCTAATGTCTTTCTCAGCGCGTCATCCACATCCAACTCCAAAGCATCTTCAAATACCAAACCCCCCACTCCTTCTCAAAACCAGCCAAAGGCTCAGACGGATGACTCGAACAAGCCTTCACCCTCGAAAGTCATGCCGAAATCTAAAGCCTCCACTCCACTCTCATCCTCATCACCATCGAAAGCCACCGCTCGAGCTTCCAAACCCACCAGCATTACCTTCTCTACCAAGCCAGAAACTTACAAACCACTCAAAACCGCGTTTGACGCCCTCAACGCCTTATATCCCATCACCCCACATAACCGAATCGCTCTTCAAGAAATTCTTTCCATCTCTGCCGAACAATCCATCCGCTCTCTAGCTCTCATCTCGCCTCCTGGCGCCTCTGCTCCGACCTTTGACCTTATCAGTTCCTACGTCGAACACGCCACCAAAACGGCTGCCGCCTACCAAAGTACCCGATGGCAGACGCCTAATCCTTCCGCAGGCGCCACCAAGCTCTCGAGCCTGCTCGTAGCCCCCCTAGTGCTACTTAACTCGGTAGAAGGAAATCCCAACCTTCAGGCGATAGCCAACGTTCTCGCCGCACTTGTCAAACTATCTGGACGAAACGCTCATCGGTTGGAAACTATCTCCGTCTTGATGAGGAGTCAAGGAAGCCAGAAGTCGTCACAGGGATTCGAGCTGGCCGCTCTGCTGAACGAGGCAGAGCAGAAGGGCTGGATCAAACGTGATGCCAACACGATCACTGTGCAGCCCATCTTGTCGGGCCTCCCGAACACGAAAACCAAGGGTGGGTCCTTGTTGCTCACGGAAGTTGGGTCGACCTTATAACTGATCGATATATGGGCGACCATGTACCTTTCCACCTTGCAGCTTCCCCCGCCGCAAGTACGCCGACCGCCCAGGTCTTTACTTCCAAACCCCCAAAGCACGTTCCATCCAAACCCAAACCGGAAGTCAATCCGAAATTGGGCTCAGCACCTGAAAAGAAGGCCTCTGCTCCCAAGTCTCCTCAACCGGCCTCACCTAATACATCGTAAGTGTACTCGACAGTTAGTCTGCAACGTCGACAGGCTAGATGTCGCTGACGATGGTGTCGAAATCTAGTCCAAAGCCAAACCCGTCACCGGTCGAGGAGCTCTCATCCGAACTCAAGGCAGCGCTTCTGGCCGACACGTCCCAATCGTGGAAGATTGATCCTGCGACGGGGGAGATGACATGGACATGATGATTGAATGAAATCGAGATGTTGGTTTGAGTGTATGAGTGAGAGGAAAAGAGAAATTTCGGTGTGAGCGTGGCGGAAGAGGTGGGCGTTGATGTGAGCGGTGATCGAACTCGTTGAGCTCCCTACGCAACGACGACCCCTCCCCGTCCAAAGCAAGTACGACGGCGCTCGCCTTTGACTGCTAAGAGTCAGCGTACATATATACCGACTCTCACTAGAGTGCCCCCAATCAGCGCCCTTCTCGACTCCCGGCCGACTGAAATCTCAGTCCCGCCTGTTGTTCCTTACAAACCCAACATCATGAACTCTGATTCGCTCGAGGATGGTGAATTGGTGGAAGATGCCAAAGTAAGCTTTCGATTCACCTTGAACCTGCCAAAGAGTTAGGACTCGTCGGCATCTCGTCTGGAGACGTTGGCTGCTAGGATTCTTGAACTTCCTTTCCCCCCTTCTTCCGTCCCAGTCGGTTTGAACTAACAACGAGTCGTACGTCTTGACAGAGCTCCCTCAACAGAACCTACGGCCCTCCACGTCCTACGCCATCGTCTCTTCCTTCAAACGGAAACGGGACCACGACCGAACCCAAACATCCACCTTCAGCTACTGGCGCCTCCGCCTCTCACGTTGTCGAAAGGAAGATCATACCTGCCTCGTTGTCCAAGTCCAACATTTCGACCTCGAAACCACTCGGTGCCAGCAACGGTACCGATCAGCAGCACACACCTGCGACCACTCGTGTCATCCGTCCGAACCCATCTGCATTCGCCTCGCTTCCTCCCAAGCCTGTGACGAGCATCTCGCCTTCTTTCCCTGTCAAGGTCCTCCCCACTTCAAGCGGACGTCAACAAGACGCCTCGAGCAGATCGGGATTCATCAAGAGGCCAACCTATGCGATAGAGACGCCTACATCCACCTCCAAATCAACCCACCTCGCTAGCGACGACGAGTCCGACCGTCCAGCCAGGTCGGAAGACCCATATCGTCGCGATTCGAACCTAAGACGGCGAAGTCGCTCAAGAGATAGGATAGCTAGTCGAGAGTATGGCTCTTATTCTGACAGAGAGGCGGATAGGGATCGGCGTGACGGCAGAGGGAGTGGTCGAGACAGGAGCAGAGAAGGCCGATCAAGGGACGGAGATTCTTGGAGAGAGGACAGAAAAGGAGGATCTCGACCGGTCGATCGGTGGAGGGACGAAGAACCGAGCCGACCTTACAGAAGTCGAGACGGTGCAGACGACGACCGAAGGCACAGCGATAGGTACCCTTCATCGAGCCGATACGAAGACGATCGAGCTCGTCATCGTTCGTCAGAAAATGCATCCCTTCGTTCCGGTCCCATCCGAGCCAAGGATACATGGAAACCTTCGGAGGATATCGATAGCGCAGACGAGCGCGATCGCATTTCTTCTATCGAAGTCAGTCGACAAAGCAGCGGAGCGAGCGTAGATCAGCATCACCTCAGAGCATCTCGATCGAATGATGACGACCGTCGTAGGGATGATGACAGCAGGTACCGTCGGCGATCTCGTTCAAGATCAAGGGACGGCGGAACGTTCTCTGCGAGACCACGATCTCCTCGACCTCGATCCTCGTCCTTCATTCGCACGTCCAGCCCATCCCGTCGCCCTTCTCCTCCTCAGTCTTCCCATGCTGCATCGAATCGAACGCGTTCACCCGGCCCTCGCGGAAACGGCAGATTGGAATCTCGCCTTGATTCAGGATCCTCTTCTCTACCTTCAGACCGATCCCAAACTACCCGACCCAAGCCTCCACCCACGCTTGTCCGTTCGCCCGTTGCAGCAGACCAAGCACTGCCGGCTTCTTCCGGTCCTCGACCTACTGCTTCGGAGCAGACACAGGCCGCTGCTGCCTCCACTTCGTCAACGACCGAACCAGCCTCTTTGCAGGCTCCACCGCCACCATCACCACCACTCCCTCCTCCACCTCTTTCTTCATCATCCGCTCAACCCCCACCTCCTTCATCCGATCAACCCCCACCTCCTTCATCCGCTCCACCGCCGCCTCCCCCACCATCTTCTCCTCCACCTCCACCACCTCCTCCTGCACCACCCTCGTCGAACAAGCCATCACCTCCTGCTTTGGCTGCATCTCTTTCTGCTTCTGACAACTCGGCCCCTCATCAACCGAACTCTAACCTAGGACGCTTAGCAGAACCTCGAACCTCTTCGTCTCTTAAGCCACATCCATCTCGATCTGATCGAAAACCGGAGAAGCCTCGAATCCCCAAAGCAAGGACGGACATCGAAGAAACCGAGGCTTACGGATCCTCGTTCAGCGGTACAAGTTCTCACCACAAGTACCCTATCGCAGGCAAGCTTGGCGAGGGCACGTTCGGGTTCGTCTCGGCTGATACGTGATCTGGATATGTTACTACGAATTCGTCAGCTAACGTTGCACCGTTCTGTAGAGAGGTCCACAAATCGACCTGCACAGAAACCGGACGAGTCGTCGCTCTTAAGCGAATCTTGGTCCATTCAGAAAACGACGGGGTGAGTTGTGACGTGCCGTTTCTTGCTGAAATCAAAGTGTATTGAGCTGATCAAAATGACGAATGAACCAGGTTCCAATCACGACGATCCGTGAGATCAAGCTTCTCAAGGCCCTCTCGCATGTTAACGTCGTACCCGTTCTCGACATGGTCCTCGTTCAAGGTACGTTCGCCGTTCTGACTCTGACCCTCCCTCGTTCGACCTGCGCAACGCCTGGCCTGATCATAATGATACTTATCTCTCTCTAGGCGACGAGTCGAATCATCACCGAGGGAAAATCTATATGGTCTTCCCGTTCATGGATCACGACCTGGCAGGTCTCATCGAGAATCCAGACGTCAAATTTTCCGTCAAACAGATCAAGCTTTACTCGAAACAACTCCTCCGTGGGACAGCTTACTTGCACGCCGTCAGTCTGTCGACCTTGATCGTAAAACGATCACTTGACATGACGCTGAATGTCGACTCCCTGGCGTGATCGTTTTTCATCAGAACTCGATCCTTCATCGAGACATGAAGACCGCCAACTTGCTCATCAACAACGAGGGAATCCTCAAAATCGCCGACTTTGGTCTTGCACGAACCTTCAGCTCGACTGCATCAAGAGGTGGAGGTGCGACTGCCGATGGAGGACGAGAGTACACCAACATGGTGGTCACAAGATGGTATCGACCGCCTGAGCTCCTGATCGGCATGACGCGATACGGGCCTAGCATCGACATTTGGGGTGTTGGGTGAGTTCTGCTACCCTTGTAATGGTGTGGGCGTTGCAGTCGTTACGGTCTTATTTGTTGATTTGTATGTGTACTGACTATGACGGACTTGATTCCCAGATGCGTCATTGCCGAAATGTTCCATCACCGTCCCATCATGCAAGGAGAGACGGATGAGGGGCAGCTTCAGTGTATCTGGAAGCTCTGCGGCACGCCAAAGGGACACGAGCTACCTGGCTGGAATCATGTACCTGGTTGTGATCACAGAGAGCAAGAGAGGAATGTGATTCCTCAATTTTCGAGGTAAGTCGACTTATCCTCGACCGCTAAGTCGCGCGAACTTTGTATACTCACCTTATCGCTTCGACGGTTTGCAGGTTCGGTTCAGAGTTTGTCGATCTTCTCGACAAAATGCTCACGCTCGATCCCGAGAAGCGGATCTCGGCAATGGAAGCGCTACAGCACGACTGGTTCTGGACGGTCCCTTTGCCGGCAAAAATCGGAGAGTGAGTGGCAAGTTTTGATGATGTCGATCGATTCCTGCGTGTTTTCAGTCGCACGATGTTGACGTCTGTTTGCTCGGGGGGTTTTTTTTTCTTCAGGTTGGCTGATTATGCCTCTTCGCACGAGTTCACTCGCAAGAAAAAGCCCGTTCTTCCTCCCCCAGCGATGATGATGCCAGTCGCGCAACCGTATGCAGGCGGAGGGGTCCGACCTGGAGCTTACCCCCAACCTGTTCCTGCGTACGGTCAAGTCCCTGCATTTCCTCCTCAGCACCCTGGTGCTCATTGGCAACCGCAGGCGCACGCATACCCTCCTCCACAGCCGCCACCTTCGTTCCAGCCGGCACCGTTTGGTAGTATGCAACAACCAGGTGTCTCCTTCTACCCTAATTCAGTACCTCAACCCTACCCTGCCGTCAACTCGTTCCATCCGCCACATCACGTCTATCCGAACCAATCCGCTGGACCTTATCCACCACCCATACCACTCAATCAGCCCTACCCAGGTCAACAACCGTACGGAATACCTTCGCGTGTCGCTCCTCCACCTCCGCCTCGAAACGTAACGCACAAGAGCAGCATCGCCAAGGCATTACCTTCGTTCAAGCTCCGTGGTCCGGGTTCGGGCCCAGCGCCGGCAGCTCCCTCTGGTCCTCGACAGAGAGAGGGTGGTCCTGACGAACTTGGTCGAGGAGACCATCCAAAGAGACCGAGGATGCAGAACGACAACCTCAATTACGATTGAGTCTGGACGCAAGGAGACGGTGACGACAATCATGATGACGACGGATGACATGTATTTGGGCTGCCGGAAAGAAAAGTCATCATGAGCGCGAGAGAAGAAAGAGGTGATGGTGAACAGCATGTCATCCTCTCATCGAACTCCTAGGTGCCCATCGAAACCAAAAGTCAACGAGAATCTGGTCTCCTGCGAGCTACACCCCCCCTCAATGATCCGAACCTTCCACCCTAAAAGTCGACCCCCATCTCAAGTACGATTGCATCAGCCCGAGGAGACCCTCTGGCAGATTCTGTCAAGAGGAAGACAAGAGGACTTTAACAACTCCGGCCAAATGCTAGACTTTTTCGGTTCATCTGAATGGTTCGGGGAGCTTACCATGCTCAGAAGGGTGTAAGAGATCTTGGAATGACCATGAAGCTGACCGATCTTGAAGAGTTCGTGACCGACGGCAGTTGGGAAGCAAGCTAAAGGAGGAAGATTCAAAGCCACACGAGATGATGAGGATCACGTTGTAGAAGGAACAGACAAAGCGCAATCGTAGGATGCTCACTCTCGGTATACCATCTGTTAGGAGGCGCGAGTCAAAGGAAGAGTGGAGCGGAAGGCGTCGGGAGGAGTGTGTTGGATGACCGAAAAGCAAGACAAGATCAGGTAGAGCCAGACGTCAGTTCCTGATTAGAAGGAGGTATTGACAATAGAGAAGACCTCGGTCTGACCTGTAGTTGTAAGCAGTCAACCTCACGGCCGCGTTGAGACTCTTCTGCAAATCCCCCTCATCCGCGTACGTCTCGAGCAGCTTTTGCCAGGCCTTTGCCGAGAATTTGGAATCAAGACAGCGCTGGTAAGCGTCTTTCGCCTCTTCTTTGTGGTTGAGTCGAAGAGCGAGATCGCCGAGGATTTCCCACTGATCCATACGAGCGTGAGCAGGATCTGTGGTCAGCATGCACCAGCGAGTAAGAAGAAACATAAGATGTAGGACGAACCTCTGTACCAGTCTTTCGATAGGACATATCTGGATGAGGATATCATCGTCAGTTGAATGGACACTGGTATGCATGGGGTCTTCGCGAGGGACAAACGTTGAGTCTTGAAGTGCGAAATCTCTGCTCTCCAGATCGTATAGACACGCAGGTCCTGACGGAGGCAAAGTAAACGTCAGCATCGCAGCCGGATGGTCAGACCTAAACTTGATCGAAGCTCACTTCGTATAGCACCATGAACAGATTATCTGACGGGAAAAGATGACAAGACAAGTGGATCGTGAGTCAGCTGCGGATGGCAATGAACCTGAGAAACGGCGGTGCTCACCCAGCCAACGCTCGCATAGGCTGCAAGGGACATAGGACTTCATATCAGCACAGTATCATAGCCAGTCCAAGATGATGGAGTTCAACTCTCACCGTTTGCTAGAAAATGAGAATCCATCGAGCTCCTCCTCCTCATCTCCTCCATTCAGTCCCTTTTCTTTACCCATGGGTGAGCTTGGTGGACTCGAGGGATTGACATCGCCGTTTTCTTCAGGGTCCCGGGCTAGCTCTGGCTTCTCCAACGTGGGCGTCTTGACGCCATCGCCGTCTTCGGTTGCTTGTTCCTCTCCCTTTCCTACTTCGGCTAGTTTGACATCTTCTTGAACGTCAACGCCAGCTCGAGCCAGGTCCCGATGCTCCTCATCTCGATCAGATTCAGACGAGATCTTGATTGTCGGTATCTCGCGAGCGGACGCATCCGGGACATCGAGGCTGTCATCATCCGGGAAATTTGGACCTGGCGAACGCATGGCTTGGATCGAGGATGATTCGGAGGGAGATGGCGTGCTAGAAGAAGATGTAGGGGATGAAGCGGCATCCGTAGCATTGCTAGAGATCGAGCCGTTAGTTGCAATGTTATCGTCTGCTGCACCTTCGGGCTTGGCTTTCTGCTGACGATACTCCTCCTCCATCACGAAGACGGCCGATCGTGAGCGAAGAAGTTCGTCCCACCCGATCTGAGCCACGAGTCGAGTGAGGAGAGAGTAAGCTTTGGCAAACGTGCCGCGAAGCGATGGTGCAGGTAGTCGAAGAAGAGCAATGTCGGCCTGATGATCCACATGTCAGCCTCGGTAATGCCGATATAGTCGGCAGAAGAGTGATGACGGAGATGAACCGCTTACCTCGTTGTCAGCGGCACTTCCTTCATCGAGTATGCCGGAGTCGGAGATGAAAGGCTTGATTGGTAGGTGGGTACGTGCCGGGGTTGGCATTCGATGTAGATCGCGCTCGTTGTAAGTGAACATAGGGCAAGAGTTGAGCGTCAGGAGGGCCTACAGCAGAACAAAGGCAGATTTCAGCTTCTCGAAGGGACCGAAGTTCGCTGCGTCGAGTCGAGCAGACTCACCGCTTCGTATTCTCCTGACTCGATGTAGACTTCTGTCAATTTAGCCCAGGTCAAGAACTCGCTAGGAGCACAGTTGACTGCTTCCCTCGCAAGCTGGATGGCCCATGGAAGTTGCCCTTTAGATCGAAGGAAGTCGCATTGAACGTGAAGCAGGGGATACGACTGAGGGTCTTCCTTGAGAGCGAGATCGATAATCTGAACGGCCTTGACCTCCTCGTCTGATTGACCCTAGTGATCAGTACAAGAAACTGAGGCGAAGACAGAACGGTTCAGAAACCCACTCACTCATGCCAAGGTAACTGGTGGCGAGCAGTGCAGCCACATCTGGTTGATGAGGAAGAAGACGCTCAAACAGGTTGACGATCTTGTCGAATCGGAAAGCATCTCCAAAGTACTTGAGGAGTCCAGCTGTCAGGTGGTTTGACGTAACCGTAGCGACCTTGAGGCAAGAAGATGGTGTTTAGTTCGTTTTCCATCCTAAGCTGTCAAATCAGTGGCGACCTACCTGAACTTCTGGGTCAGAGCCCAGCTGCCATCCTGTTTCAAGAGAGAAAGAAGTAAGCCACATAATCATGTCAAGTTGGAGCGGACTCATCGATCCTCGCTAACCCTTGAAGAACAACGCCTCGGCAGCCTGCAAGAATCTCATCTCGGCCTCCTGGCTGGTTATCGGATCGAGTTTGCGGAACCTGGTGATATTGCAACAGCCAGTGAGTTAGATTGACAGGATACCGTACCCTTCCTAAGTAAAGGCTCACCCAGCCAGTCTATAGTTTTGGTCGTCAGAATACCGAATCGCACGCAGCAGAGCTGAGACGTAAGTTTCCTGCCAGATCTGTGGTGTAGCATCGTGTCTTTTCGCCGTGAGATGTGATTAGCTCATGTCTGATCCCTTAATGGTCCGCGACGGCTCACCTCTCTCCTCTGAGGTCAACGATATAAGCTGTAGAAGATAACGAAGGAATCAGTCTTGAATGAGATCCAGCCACGGTGAGGTGATTCGTGAGCTCACCATCGACACCTCCCGGGATCTTGACATCCACTCGGACATCTACTCTAGAAAAGGCGTTGAAGCAGCTGGATCGGATGGAACCGGACGAGCGACGATGAGTTCGATTCACGTCCAGCTCGGATTGCCGCGTTCGGGCAGATAGATCTGAGCAAAGCTCAGCAAGACCCGTACCGACATACTCACCAATAGCTACCACTTCTGACTTTCCAAACGGGACCTTTCGAGAACCAGGCTCCTCCATCCTCTACGGCGAACGTGAGACTGTTCAGATACGCAGCAAGAGATGCTGAGCTCGAAGCCTCGACACCCGAGCAGTAGTGATATGATCCGACCTATTTTGACAAATCAGAAGCCAGGTTACAAGCCGGGTTGTCAGAACGAATTCATGGTGACCGAGTGAAGCTGATGGTGGCCAAGAACTCACGTCTTTCGAGCCCGAGCGCCCAGTCGATTTGACGACGTGACAAAGATCTGGCCCTCCTAGCTCTCGGAAGGTAGCTATACGTTACGTTAAGGGTGACAAGGTTATCGTGGTGTTGTACATGAACCGGGCAGGGTCCAGAGGATGGAGAGAAGGATGGGACAAAAAGCATGGTGGGAGAGATGGTAAGCTGATTGAGCAAGCAAGTGAGAGCAACCAACGTGCTTAACGCACACAGGACTTCTGTACGTGCCGCGATCGACTCTCCTATCTCGACCTTGGGATCGGGCAGACATATCAACGCGTCAGCTTGAAGCAGATGGATAAAATGCGAAGGCGAGGTCAAGACACGATACCTCGACGAACTCTGGGACGTCTTTGAAAAGGTCGCCCATTCGTGGTGATGTAAAGAGGAGTGTTTGAGCGGATAGATGATGAGTGGTAGTAGTGATGAAGCTGGCGGAGGTAGGGGACGATGGAGGTTATAATGAGGATCGGCGCCCCTCCGAGGGAGGCCTAGGATCTGTGGGCAGCCTGAGGATCTAGGACCTGAAGCTTCTAGGGGCATCCTCCTCCAAATGTGCAAACCGGCAGCTGCAGCAGTTCATGAGATTGCTCGCGAGAGGTTTCTTTCAAAGTTGGCGTGAGAATTCATCAAAATAACATGGGTATACATCAAGAGAGAAATCAACAAGGTAGAGGAGAGAAGGTGTTGTAGGACTAGCAAGCGTGCTGGATTGATTGGGCGGTGTACCTATCGGACGAGGATCGAGATTTAGAGTCAGCAAGGGCCAGGGTATTGAGGGAATGAAGTGGGTATCGAATCGGGAGTGTCCTCATATGGTGATGCATGTTAAGCGGGTACGATCAAAGACGAATCTCATAGAAATTATAGCTTGGATTGGTGTAATCTTTGGACGATGGTGTATGTGTGTGTGTGTTGGCAGTCGGATCAGGGAATGAGACTTACTTGATATGTGAAGTGAGTTGAAGGGGAAACGAGAGCTCTGGCAAAAGATTAAGGTCCTCTTTCCTAAACGACGGTCACGTGACCAAGACCAACCATTCTCTGAACTAGATCCAACCAGGCCGTCATTACCCTTCACGAACCACCACAGCCATGTCTCCGCCATCACCTTCCTCCTCCAAGCCCAAGCCCTCTTCAAAGTACAACATCGTCACTTCCTCTGCACTCTTTGATCTTCGCGCCGAGCTCGAAAAGGACAAGGAATCCTTCAACCGATCGTCCTCACAGTCTTCCAAGCCTTTCAAGAGAGAGCCCAAGGTCAGTAACCATACCGAACACCCACCACATCCTTGATCTCACCCATCTGTTCCATCTCGAACGCTCAGAAACCTACAAAGTGGTCAGCCCCTTCAAAGGGCCTCCAAGGTCGCATCGACCGTCAGAACGCAGCAGGTTCAAACGAAAGGCTGGGCAAGGTCGACAAATCCACCCTCGAGTCAAGTCAAGCCGGACTGGAGAGAAAGGCAAAGATCTATGAGCAGCTACGTAGGGGGAAGACTGGGGGACTCAGTGAACGTCAGCTCGAGGGCGTTCTCGTCGATGTAAGTTCGATCGTTTCTATCACGTGTTTCGTGGCGCAAGAAGATCTCGAACGATTGTGGTTTCATACTTATCCATGACGATCTTATATTTGAACAGTGGGACAAAAAGCTGGAGGAAGGACCAACTGATTCGGAATCCAGTGAAGACGAAGCTGCGCCCACAGAGGTAAGCTTTGTACTCTGCCGATCCCTTGGAATGACAGCGAAATAGCTCTGATATAGGGATATGCGTAGGATGATCCGTTGACAGATTACGAGGATAGCTTTGGTCGTACGAGAACCGTACCTCGCAGCGAAGTTCCAATCTATGCGCTGGACAAGAAGCGTCACGACAAAGCTCGTGCTGAGGAAAAGTAAGTGTCCCTCAAAGTGAATGTGTCAGAGTATCATCAAGCTCACAGCTTTTCTTTCTCCTCAGACCGGCCAACCTGATCAGTATGTCGACCTGAGGTAGCGTTTTCAGATTAAGCGATTTACTCACCAATCTGTGACTTGCCTCGCATCCGCCTCTCTTAGTTGGTGACCACCAATACTTTCCAGTGTACGAGCCCTCGGTTGATGAGCTCAAGGCGCGCTGGGCAGCAGCTGAAGGACCAGCCGACGAGAAACACTACGACGGAAACGCGGAAGGTCCGTAAGCTTAATGTAGTAGAGGATGCCTTGTCTCTCACGCTGACTCAAAGACTCTTCGCTGGTCCTCTCGTATCAGTTCGCAATAAATCTGCTGCTTTCTACCAGTTTAGCAACGATTCGGCCAAAAGGGCCCAGCAGCAAGCCGAATTGCTGGCAGCTCGCCAAGAGACAGAAGCCGCCCGAGCCGAGCTCTCTCCTCCACCACAACCAGCGTCGGCAGAATCAACGTTTCTCGCTGCACCGGATCAGAGGAAAGAGCGCGTCAAGTTTGGAGGCAAGGCGAGCGAGAAACGAAAGAGGGAGCTGGAGGAAAGGAAACGCTTGGTCGAACAAAAGAAGATGAAGAAGGAAACTGATGGCTTCCTGGCAGGTTTGGGGGCCGATCTAGGCTCTTTGGAGGAGGAGGAGGGGAAGCAGCCATGAACGACATTCGATTGGAGTCTTTTGTGTTTCGCATGCTACGGTTCCTCTACTACGACTTGTACGATTCTCACGATATTGATGACTTCTGACGATCGGGGTTCAGTCCTACAAGAGGGAGAGAAACATGATAGATATTTACAACTAATGTATACTTTCTAGCTGACGGATAATGCTAGACCTTTCCAGTAAGCAGCGAGCGATCCCGCTCCTCTAATGCAAGTCCGCTCCGACAGCGTCGAGCCAGTCAGTGTTGATGAACGTCTTACGGGAGTTTGGGTTGGATTCGCTCTGAGAAGTAGACACTGCGTCGAGCAGCACATCCCCGCCGTCGAATATGGTATTCAGGATTGCGGCGAGTCGAACTATAGGAGGTGAACATGGGAAGGTCTCAATCCATCAGCATTCATCGTTGACTTATGAAGTTAATCAATCGAGCACTTACTTCCTCCCTTGGCAAGTTGCTTCTCAACAACGAGGTCTCCCTTTATCCGACCGAGATAAGCAGGCGTGTCGAGTTCCATACCAGTCTCAAAGTTCTTTGGCCAAATATATTCGCAGTTGAGTCTGCTTGCCGCGAATTCAAATGACGATTGTCAGAGAACAATCGAGAACGGTCGCCGAAGAAGCAGCAGAAAATAAAACCTACTGATGCATCTCCTTTGCCCAAGCGAATGGACAGACTGGCAGTTTTCCACTCTTCTCCTCCTCGTCCGGGAAAGCGTCGATGAATGTCTGCTGCGACTGACGCATCGAGTCCGGTAGCATAAAGATGAGTCCGCGGGGGATGCCCATGAGCTCCAGTAGGGAGGGGAGGAACCGAGGCCGGACAGGCTTAGGTCGAGAGGTTCGAGCGGGCAGGACATTAGGTTGGGGCTGCGCGTAGTCTGGACAGCTAGGCCACTGGGAAATGAGAGTGACAAGCAAATCAGCGGCATGTAACCAAGCAAGAGTCTGGCACTTCATCTACCCACTCCGAGAGACTCGTTTAGCCAGAATCCATGAATCGCCTCCGACACGATGAAGCGAACGTAAGGATCGTACGTCTTTCCTCGTAGAGCGCTCTCGATTTGCTTGCTGAGTTTGTCGAGCAAGAGAGAACCAGGTTTAGTTTAAGAGGAACGTCGGCGACAGATGAAAGGGGCTTCTCAGTACGAACGAAGGCAAGGGGGTGGTGTAATTGCCAAGCTCTCGGATGCTCTTCTGGATCAAGAGACCGTCCCAAGTCGAATGCAAAGAAGAACGTCGACCTTCAAACTTTGTAACAGCTGATGGAAGAGGAGATCCCAGTCAGATATGGCACGAGGTCAAGCGAGATGGACGTCCGAGTTCCCGCACCTCCATTGCCTCCTCGGAGCTTGCCGGTGAGATGGAGAGGTTGATGAAGATCCCCAACGAAATGAGTGAGGAACCTCAACGGGATATCCCTGTTCAGAAGCGAACGATTAGCCTAGTTCGCTCATCCATTCTGCTTCATGTGAGAGGACGAACCCTTCGCCCTCCATGACCCGCCTGGTGTAGTTGGAGAGCGACTTGAGGAGATTTCGATCGCCAGAGACCCAACCATCCTCCCCGAACGTGCACAACGAGCTAGGGTCGTCGTTGAGAGGATTGACGTAGTGTAATTGAGCGGTGTCTCTGTGAGAGAACCGGATCGAGTCGGCCCAGGCGGCGATCGAGGCGAGTTGGCCTTGAGTCTCTGTCGGGAGTATGGACTTTACGGCCGCGCGGGTTGCAGGTGTGAGATGGACTTGGGCGATAGTTGCGACGATTTCATGACCTAGAGAAAGACGTCAGGCGATGTAAGAAAGGGTGGTGATAAGCGAGCTGGATGAGACAATACTGGGGGATGACGGGGTAATGACCTATAGCGCTCCAAGCATTGACTGATGATGTGAAGGATAGGAGAGAGACAAGGATAGGTGTAGTGTTGAGGATGAGCATGGGATGTTGATGGTAATTGTTGCGTCGGGAGGGCAGAAGGGGATGGTGTGTTTGGTTCTTGAGAGAAGGGGAGAGGTCACGTACCTTTATTGAATCGATTTTCCCCTCGAGTCAGGGTTTGGGTAATGAGCGCTCAGCTTGGCTCAAGGATGGTATCAAGCCGGGGGACGGGATTCATGGATCATGGATATACGTCGAGTTGAGATGAAGGCCAGAGACGTCGGCAGTCGGCCCTTGTCCGCTGGGGCTCTCCAACTCGTTTTCCTTCTCTCTTGCACCCTCAATCGTCCATGAATCATGTCGCACCCAAACTACATGTCAATCTCTTCAACAACTCCCTATCAGTCAGTAGCCATCCCTAAGACACCACCGACCGAGATACCAGTGAACACCCACACACTTTCCCTTCCCTTCCGTCCGATTCCCTACGAATCAACACTCTTGCCCCTCTCTACCGACCGTCCCAACCATCCAACATCCATCTCATCTATTCCTAGCACATCTGCTCACACATCTGCCTCGCTGACTCACTCTCTCAGATCATCGTCTTCAACAGAGTCTGCCCCGCGGGGGATTCGACGAGAGGGCTTCGTTGTTCCCCATCCTCCGGCTCGTTCTGATCCTACACCGAACAAGGCCACAATCCCAGGCAACCAGACCCAATCAGAGCTCAATCATCCGTCAGAACACGATTCTTGGCATCAAGGTAAGCGAATTGAGTGACCCTCCACCGGCAATCGCACGGCGGGCTCCGGGTCAGGTCTCTCGTAGAGTTGGACTCTTCACCACGACATTGCGTTTCCTTCGCCCGACCAGCTTACGAGAGAGTGTTGAGCATCCCATAGGCTGCCGCTGACATCGTTCCATCCTTCAACTCACGTCTCAACAGCCGACGCTGGACCATCGACGTCTTCCTCTCGCTCTGCCTTTGCCCACCTTCGAGCCTTCGCCATCGACTCCCAATCTGCCTCGACTTCGTCCTCCTCCTCTTACAATCCTTCTTCTTCGTCATTCATCCATCCTTATAATCGCGCCCTGTCCGCGTCCAACGACATTCACGATGCTCTGGCATCCCTCGTCGCCTTCAACGACGAGTCTTGCGCCCCGAACCGAATTGACAGCTCGGTCACCCTACAAGGGATGGAGGACTCCGATCGCCGAAGTAGGAGATCCGCCCCCGGCTTCGATCTTGGACATGACTATGCACAGTCCGCTCCAAATCCAATTGCTATCGGTCAATCCAACGGAAACAGCTCCCTCGCCAGATGTCCGGGGCCGACTTTGCTGGGACACCATTCTTTTGCCGATGCCTTTCTCATCGACCATTCTGTAGATCTCCACATGCCTCTGTCTCCTCAGACAGACCCTTCTTCTGTCTTCTCCCAATCCCAACCCTCATCGCTATCCTTCTTTGATCAAATACCGTACCACCAGTTCGACAACATCCAGCAGAGCCCTTTCCTCGATCCCGACTGCCACAACAATGGTCCCATGTCTCCTGCCACTTCACTCTCTGCTTCATTCTCGCACCATACCAGCCTCAACAAGCTCTCACCCTCCTCTCTTCATGCCAACACCCCGCAGTCGCCTGGTCCTGTCCGGTCGTCAGCTCGATCTCGAAGCCGAAGTTCGGTCCGAAGCGCTGCAGGTGCAGCAGGAGGAAGAGCTCCAAGTTCGAGGTCAAGGGTGGCGAGAAAGAACTCTCTCGGGGCGGACGGTGTCCCGAACAGCAACGGAACAGGCGTACGAGGTCGGCGGATGAGTCGGGCGGAAGGGGCAACGGCAGGATCGGCGGAGCGGACAGGGAGTCAGAGCAGATGGCTCATCTCGCCCAAGCCGCAAGAAAACAAGCTGCCGATAGAAGAAGTAGATGAGATACCAGCCAGCCAAAAGACCAAGAATACCCTCGGGCTTGTCGACGATCCGAATGACGAGGATGGGGAGGACGACGGCGTGGAACCTAGTCTGGAAGGGTTGGACAAGGCGTAAGCAGATTATCACACACCAGTTCGCGCGAGTAACCTGCGACCTGACACATCGTTCCTGCTCACCTAGCGCTCTGGCCGCTGAGAAGAGACGGCTGCGGAGAGTCTCGCATAACATCGTGGTAAGTGAGCCCGACAACCCGGACGAGCACTTTGGCACAATCTCTGACACCACAATGGCGAATTTTGGGCATACAGGAGCGTCGTCGACGAGACAACATCAACGAGAACATCTCAGAACTCTCCAGTCTCATCCCGATGTGCATTCTCGACCCTCAGGGATCGTCAGAAGATGCCCTTAGTTCACCGCTCGGCATCTTGAGTGCCAAGCTCGGCGTGGACATGGGACCACTTCTCGGGTGGGACTCGAAGGTGGATGACGAGGAGGAACCACCACTCGTCAGCGTCGAGACCTTGGGCAAGAAGGGCAAGAAGAAGGCCAAGTCTGCTCGGATGTCCACGAGCGGAGGAAACGCCCTTGGTGCGTAACTGCTTGTCTCCCTAGCAGAGGCAGCGATTCACTGACGAGCAGAAGAAAAAAAAAACTCGATATCTTGAATTTGCAGGTCCAGACGGGAAGCCGAACAAGGGTCTCGTCCTCAGCAAGAGCGTCGCGTACATCAAGTCAGTCGATGCGTCAAGTCGGGTCTTCTCAACTATTTCCATTGATGCTAACATCCTCTGTGAGCCGCTTAGATACCTCCAGCAGGTCATTCAGGCTCAAGCCGATCGAAACGCCCAGCTCGAAGCGAGCATATCAACCCTTATCGTCGCTCGAACCCAAAACCCTATGGTTCGAACGAACACAACGGACGATGCATTACAATCTCTGTCCTTCACGCCCGAATCATTACAGTCTTTGCCATTCACGCCCGACTTTGATCCTCAACACTTCTCGTCCAACCGCGCCTCGAGGCTAGGCAAGGGGCTAGGTGAAGGAGGAGGGAGGGAGGGTTCCAATCGCCAACCACTTTCAGACGTGCCCTGCTATCCTTCAGGATCCCAATCGTCGGCAGGTCAGGGACTAAGGGTGGCAGATGGTAGCCATGGATCGAGCTCCTCGAGTCCATCGCTCTTCATGCCAGACGAGACCAGTAGCAGAGGAGATGATGACGATGCTGGATTCTAGAGACAAGGTGTGACGGAAAGTCGAAGCCGGTCAAGGATGGTTGTTATGATGTGTTGGACTGTCGATGGGTGGGTCTGGAGGTGAAGGTCAAGGGACTGTAATCGTCGCTAATTTGTTTGTTGTGGTGATTGACGATGGCCCATGTATTAGGACTGTACGAGATGGATGGCTGTGAGCTCTGTGAGGGATGATGTGTTTCTTGATCCATGAAGGGGGTGAATAGGACTGGAGTGCAACGTTGAGTTGAATCTCGAAGCGCTCTCTTTTCTCGCCTACCCAGACCCCCTAGACTGTCTTGGACGATCCCTCCGCCACTCTCCATCCCTATACCAGTCCTTGAACCTCAACCTCTATCGCCAACAACCGTCTCACCCAATCCTTAGACGTTGCGTCAACAGGTAAGCTAGCAAACACGTTATCTCCCTTCTCCTTCTCTTCGATCCGCCGAGAGTCTTTCTGCCTTCACATTGGTCAAGAGTGTCAGCTGTTCGACTCCTCGCTTCCTCTCGACTGGCTCCCACGACGAGTATCATATTCCAGTCGCCTGTCCGGACGATGCTCAATCGGCTCTCAGTCTGGTTCTGGCAAGACTGAGTACTCGAGCTCCTTGTTCTACTTTTCACCATGGCTCCCTCGTTCGCAACGAGTCATGCTGGCCGTCAAGACCAACACTCAAGCTTTACCCACGAGATCAACGTCATCGTGCCAATTCAAGAAAATTCAGAGGTCGATAGCTGATGAACGTCACTCTCAAACTGTCATTCATACAGTCAACTCCCCGACCCTCTCTACATATCACTTCTCACTTGGGAAAAGGCACTATCGTCTCTCCCTCTTCCATCGCCATGTCTGAACCAGCTCCCATTTCTTCGTCACCCGAGGCTTCCTCCACTCCAGCCATCACCTCCCCGCCAACCGAAGTCTCCAAGAGCATTTCTTGGGCCGAGCGAGCCCGATCAAACATTCCTTCCAACACTACTACTCCTTCCCATATCGTCTCCGTCCCAGCTCCTCCATCCGAAGACGAGGAAGAGGCAGCACCAGCTCCCAAGCCCCGAAACCGACACGCCAAAAACAAGCACTCCGCCTCCTCTAACGAAAAACCTCGACCGTCCCGACCATCCAACGAGTCTCGACGCTCAGCCAAGGGATCCAAGGGGCCAGTCGCCAACGGAGCATCGCCTGCTCAGAACAAGCAGGCCGACAAGAAGGAGGCATCTGCTGTCGAGGAAGGGCAGAAGGTCGCCGCCGAAGGAGAGAAAGCCGACGACAAGGCTGCTCCTACTAAGCCGGCAGCCAAGAAGCACGCTGGCCCACCCAAAGTCAATCCCTGGAAGATCGCCAATCCCTCTGCCGCTGCTCAGTCGTCTGCCACCAACTCCGAACCTCCCTCCGCCCCTGCCACTACCTCCTCCGACTCGCCGCAACCGAACGCTGGCTCCTCTGCTGCCTCGAAGGACGACTCGTCCTGGCCAGAGCCGAGTCTAGCACCAGAGGCCAAGGAGGAATCTCCTAAGGAGATCAAGGTGGAGGACAAGGTCGAGAAGAAGAAGAGTTCCAACAGAAAGGGTGAGTTGACTGGATCTATCGTATCGGATGTCGGCTTGTGTCTGTATGCGCTCTGATCCGCCCACCTGGTCGTACCTTTCTATCTCAGGCAAGAAGAATTGGGTCCCCATCTCTCCTGCTGAACTCCAGGCTTCCGTTGATCAGGCCGCCGAGCGTACCCGGAAGAGTAACCCCAAGACGAAGTCTGATGCGACCTCCGCTCCTCGAGTCAACGCCAAGGGCAAGAAGTCAACTGGCTCCGCTCCCGGCGCGACCGCTGCTTCTAGAAAGACTGGCAAGAAGGGGGAGAAGAAGGAGGGTGGAGCGCCCAAGGCTCCTGCCGAACTCTCGAACGTCGAGTCGTCCATCGAGACCGCTCCAGTTGAGGTCTCGACTCAGGTCCAGAGCAGTCTGCTCAAGGAGTCTGGCAACGCGACCACCGCACCTGTTGAAGGAGCTCATGTCGAGTCCGGACCAGACGGCATGAGGAAGGACGCTACCACATTCTCGCCAGCTGACAAGCCTGCAGCATCGGCGACTCAGAAGCCGGCTGGAGGTCGAGGGGCTGGAAAGAACTCTCGGGGTCGTGGTCCTGCTCACGGTCGACATCCCGGCCACCACCACATCGACCTCGCTCATGGTTCCTACCTTCAAAATTCTTCGGCGATTCCCATGCCTGCTGGCGCCTTCCCTCCTCTCCACCACGTCCCCGGTGTGGGTTCCTTCCCAATCGGTGGTTTCATTCCCCCGACCCCTCCCGTTCTTCCCACCCGAGCCAACGGCGACGTTTCCAAAGATCATTACACTCCCCCCTTGCCACTTCCAGTCACTCTTCCCAACTTCCCTCTCGACTCTCTCCGATTTTACCTCCTTGGACAGGTGTGTCGCGTTTCTGGTTCCCGCTTTGCCCGGTTGAGTCGATGCAGCCTTTGTTGACACCTGCTCTTTGTTTACCCTTCCAAAGCTCGAATTCTACTTCTGCCCTGAGAACCTGGCGAGGGACTTCTTCCTTCGACAACAGGTGAGGGTCTTGGCAAGATGCGCTACATAGCCAGGAAGCCATCAAAAGCTGATACGACTTCTGTGTGACCTTGCCCTTGCAGATGGATTCGCTCGGGTTCGTTTCGATCCCAATGCTCGCCTCGTTCAACCGAGTCAAGCAACTTACGGAGGATCTCCAGCTCGTCAAGGACACGTTCGCCATCTCCCAATTTGTCGAGGTCCGGAGGGACAAGGTCCGACTCGCCTACCGAGCCTGGGAGCAGTGGGTTCTGCCGACCGCTCCACTCTCAACCGAGCAGGACGTCGTGCCTGCCTCCGAGGAGGAGGAGGCTGCCATCAACGATGCACCTGCTGTCGTCGAGCCCGAGGCCGCGTCTTAGACTCGACTTTCCCACCTTGGTCTAGTTCTTCACAAAACAATCCCCTTGCACTATCCCTCAGCTTCTCCCCCTTCCTTTTCGCCGTATCTTCCTCTCTCTCCCTCTTCTACCAATCGTTCTCCACCCTGCTTTTCTCTTTGATTCCATCCTTCTCTCCATCTCCAAGTGACGTGTCAAAATTCTTTCTCCTGGTGTTTCCTGTTTCGCTCAATCCACAATTTTCTTTCTTGCCTCGAGTTTCTTTTTTCTTTCTCCTGCCTCCAAACAACCGAACGATATTAAAACCAATGCTCCTGGTGATTCACTGTCTGAAGAGTACGTTTGGCTGTGTCAGAAGCAACCAGGCCTAGAACTTGTCGAGATTCTCGAGACTCAGAACATCCGAACAACTCTTCCACAATAGACGACAACATGAGCTCGCCACTCCTCCTTCTCCTCCTCTTCCTCACGTCTACCGTCCTCGCTCTCCCCGTCGACAAGGCAGGAGCCTTAGTTTGTCACGGTGATTCCTTCCCAGGGACAGTGTCCACTTCTGTACGCTTGCCGATTGGCATGGCGGCTGCCGGTAATTCTCCTTCCGATCCAACACCACGTCTTTTCATAACCTCATGAGTCATTCCGACGTTGAATCGCTCGTCCGGCCAACTTCCATAGCACTCTCGCTTCGGCCGTTCCATCAACCAAGCATGTACGAGCCTGTTCGTCTGCTTTCTGCAAGTCCTGGCCTGGTGAACCAAGCTGGAGCTCAACGAACACTCGGTGTCGATCCAGTGAGTGATGTCCTTCCGCTGAGTACGCACAGACATCTGCCGCTGATAAGTTTGGATCATGACTCGGGATGACGCTTCCCAGGCAAGTTTCGGGATGACCGGATACGGAATCGTCACTTTACGTGAGCAGCTCGATGGCATCACGGATTACACTCCGTTCTTTCACAGGAAGGAGTGGTCATCGACATCTGGATTCTCAAGTTCTAGGTAAGCGGGATCATCCATCGTCCCGATGTCGGCAGATCGACGTCGCTGGATATCTGATTATCTCCGACTGACGTGGCCTCTTTTCACCGTCGAGTTTTCTTAGAGCACACGTCACGATGCACAAGGCGACTTTCACGTTGGCACCTGAGCTACACTCTAGAGCCACTTCGAAAGTGTCCATCACTCATCATTTCTGGTGCGTCGACGGCTTCGTAGCCCCTGCGTCAGGCTCCCCGACGCTCACTCTTCTCAAACCCTTGCGACTGGCCAGCTCCAATGACATGCATTTCGCCAAGACGCTCTTCAGTCATCTGCAATCAACCTCGCTGCAACACTTCAGTTCGTCGTGTCTGCGTTACGATGGCTCGATCCCCTTTAAGTTGCTGATCGTTGACCTTGCACTCCAGAAGAAGAATATGGCGAGATACAGCAAAACGGTCTGCTGGAGCAGCTTCGTCCTCAGTGGTAGACCGGAGGCCTTGACGACTTATTTGACGACAATCTATTCATGACATGAACACCCCATCGATAGGGAGGAGCAAGTCCCGAGCACCTCTTCCGCTGATCTCGAGTTGCCACTCATGCATCCTCAGGCTGATACTTGACGGCGACCTGAATGAACAATCGGAATTGGATCAGCTAATCTAATCGAGCCGATGTAAGCAAGTGCACGTAAAGCGGCAAGAAGGGATACCCACATCCCAGTAACCCTGATTGGCTGCTCCCAAGAAATCCCTGGCGATCTTGTCAGATTCGGCACTCTTGGATCTGAAAGTAGTGTAGCTCTTCTCCTTGATCGGGCCCTCCCAGACGAGATCGCATCGATTGGTGTCAAGGTCGATGGGTTCGCCATCCTCGCCGACAGGCATTCGATTTGACGTGTCTGCATCTTCTTCGTCTCCAGCATCCCTCAATCGAGGCTCCTCGGTCCAGTCAATTCGAACGAGGAGAACTCGCTTGTAAAACTTGATGGCCTTGGCAGAGCCCTCGACAAGGACAAGGGCGAACTTGGGGTTGAAAATACAGCAGCCGGAGAGCGAAGTCTGTTTGGCGTTTTCTCGGATCTTGAGCTTGTGAGCAGGATTGACGAGATAGCGAATCCTACGAGGAAGTGAGCGTGGACAAGATGGCTGTCAATCGAAGAGGCCCAAGATTGATGGGGATTAGGCACGCTAAGACAGATCCAGCTTACTTGAAAACAGCGGCATATAGACCCTTCTGCTCGTCCAACTCCTTTTCTTTTGCTTCCTTCTCCTTCCTCTGCTCATGCGTCAGCTTGTTCTTCTCGTTCGTCTTCTCGTGTTTGAGCCTTCGAGCGGTGACCTCCCTCTTGACCTTGGCCTCGATCTTGGTCGGGTCCGAAATAGCGTCGTTGGCGAGGACCCTCATGAGGTTGGCGACGGATACTGCAGGAAGAATAGAGTCCACCACCTGCTCAGCCGCAACCGCGCCTTACTACAGCTAATCCTGCAAGTGACCACAAACCTTTTGGTGCGTCAGGTGGAATCAGACCCATTCTGACTCGATCTTGCTTGTCCTTGAGGTCTGCCAATCGACGTTGCCTTCTCATCTTTTTCGCTTCCTACCATTGGCAAAGCGAGAAGATGTTGAGTCGATCTGACCAAATGAGCCTACAGACTGGAATCAACTAGACGTACCTTCTTGGTGAGCATCAACGGTCGCGCCTCGACCTTCTTCTTGTCCCAAGGAGCAACGATCTGTACAGGGTGCTGGACGTAGATAGTAATTGGACTGTCGTCGGTTGCAATCTTTGCAGTTCCACCGGTGACGTCGTCGTATGATCTCGATGGCAGGAGAGGCTCATCCCACCACTCGATGTCGGGAGGGACCTCACGCTAGATGACGCAGAGCAGAGTATCAGTAGATGATCAACTTAGATTTCTGGCAGGCCCTACAGAAATTCCTCACCTTGATCACTCTCTCCAGAGCATCAAACTCGCTATCAAGTCCGGCCTTTCGAGCACTCTCCGCGATCCTCTGTTTGAGGGCTTCCATGGCGGCCTAGAGGGCCGGGCCAAACACGAGGAAGATTAGTTTCGTACCTACCAAGCGTAGGCGGAGATCAACGATACTCACATCAGCTCGAAGTTGTTCAGCTTGAGCCACATATTTACCCTTCTGGTTGAAGTGAAACTTTCGGCTCGATCTGGCCTTGGGGACGAGACCTCCTTCCTCTTCGTTGACCGAAGACGCGGCGGCGAGGTAAGGGTTGACTCGGACGGCTGGATCCGTTGAGGTAGGGGGGATGCCGCCGACGGGAGGAGCTGGAGTAGAGTTCCTAGCGTTTGCCTAGAGATGGGTTCGTGCATGCGTTCAGGGAAGGTGGACCATGACAAGAATATCAAAGAAAGAGAAGTTGACGAACTTGAAGCGTAGCAAACTTGGGCTGCATTGTTCTGGAACGGTCCTTGGAGCTCGATGCAATGGGAGTCGATGAGCCTGACTGATCTAGCAGCATCGGATGGAGGGGTGCAGGACCTGTCGTCCTGTTCTGACCGACTGCAGATGAAGCAGTCGGTCGAGGAGCCGATGACGGAAGGATCGCGCTGGCTTTGAGAGCATCGACTTTCGCCCTAGCCGCTGCGATCTTGGCGGCCAGATCTGAAGGTACGACGGAGGATTGAGGAGCAGGCGCTGGTAGCGATGACGGAGGGGCGATGACAGGTTTGGAGGGCAAGGATGAGGTAGCCCCTGCGGCCTTTTGTTGGAAGGAGCTCAAGCGGGCAGCGATTTGGGCCCTTGCGGCGGCGATCTGAGCTGCAGGGTCGATAGGTTTCTAAATATTGATGAATAGGAGCTGGTGAGTGAAGTGGGATTCAAGGAAGGAAGGGGGTCCAAGGGAGAGAGACCTACACCGGAATCGCTAGGATAAAAGGAAGGTGGGTCAGGGTTCGTTGGGTGATATGTTTGATTTTAGTTGGGACTTACGTCTTCTGGAGCTTAGCGGGGAGCTGATGAGCGGGCGAGTCGCTTGGCCTCTTATTCGTGGACATGATTGATAGCTATTGATGGTGAGTCTGAGTCGAGCGCGTCCCTGTCCAAGTGGAATGTATGCCGCTTGGTGCTGACCCAGCTGCCCTTAGACCTCCACCAACGATCATTATGTGGCCCTTTACAGATTCATCATCCATTCAATCCAACAACGTTGATATCCCCACCGCTCCAGCCGACAAATGCCCCGTCGATGAATCCACCCGTCTCAAATGGCTAGCTGCGAACAAGCAAGCCGCCAACCCTCTCACCAACCCCATACCGACATCCTCACAATCGATCCCAACCCAACGGCCACACCTTCATCCTGCTCAACTCTCCGAGGATCGAGTCATTTCCACTATCCCTCGTCACGCCGATTCCTCGATCCCTACCCTTGCAGACCCTCACGCCGCAAAGTCATATCTCACCCCAGAGTCACCCAACTGGGTGTACCCCTCAGAGAGCCAGTTCTACCGAGCGATGGAGAGAAAAAACCACAACCCAAAGGCGGAGGATATGCAGACGATCGTGCCCATCCACAACGCCGTCAACGAGCGGGCCTGGAAGGAGGTTCTCGACTGGGAGAAGGGTCTCGGTGGAGACGCTTGCGGTGGTGTTAGGCTGGTCACATTCAAGGGCACCCCTGGCAGGTGGTCCCCAAAAAGTCTGGCTAATAGGTTCCTCTTTGGGTTCGTCCTCTCTCCCGGTCTCAAGATGTCAAGCGTTCGATCTTGCTGCTGACTTGCATGACGCCATCGACCTTCACTCGAACACGCGATCATATCAGGTACCAGCCCCCCTTTGATACCCACAGATGGATCGTCAATCGATGCGGTAAAGAGGTAACCTACATCATCGACTTCTACACCGGCAAACAGCGCATGGCCATCCCTTCTCCTCCCAGCGGATCCGAACCAGACTCGACTGTCGCGACAGACATGATGGGCGGGGATCTGAGCTTCTTCCTAGACGTCCGACCAGCACTTGATAGTTGGGAAGGAGTCAAGACTAAGTTTGGCGTGGGCAAAGTGGATGTCGACAGTGAATAGATGTGCTTTGATTCAGTACGTGACCTCGGTCGCTCATCCGGAATCCATGAGCTTGAGCTTGCAAAGAAATGGATTTGGGTTGAGAGAAGAGACAGTATCATATCTATACTCGGGACTTGATAGCGTCCAGTACGAATCCAAGGCGTCGTGGACAAAGAACACAAGGAATCCGGAAAACAATAGGGCATGGATAAGAACGATAGGATGAGCGTGCAAAACAAGAATAAGGTGGCATGACAGAATACAGGACGATCTTAGTACGGAAGCTTTGGCGAGGTCTGAGAAGAGAGGGGCGGAAAACAATGCTCGTCAGCCTAATGTTCCCGGCGAGAGACTTCCGAGAATAAGCGATCGGCAAGGGGGTACAACGTACCTTGGTCGGAGAGCTCAGGGTCTCTGCAATCTGATTCATCTCGTTTGAATCTCCTCCGGCGTTTGTGCCGTCCACAACCTGGAGTATCAAGAAGCAAGAGCTGTCAGCCAGGCAGGCTACACACGAAATTACATGAACGATAACGGATCGTGCCCACCTCCTTGAGCAGAGAGATAGTCGATTCGAGCGACCTCCTTCGTGTCGAGGGACTGGTCTTGGTCGTGCCGAGAGACTGCTGACGGGCGTGACCTCGTCTCCACGGCATTCCGCCGGGAGAGCCGGGCGATCCAGGCGAACCGGGTGATCCAGGTGTGCTAAACGCACCATCCGTGAACATGTCCTGATTGAACGTAGTGGGGGAAGATGGCTCTGAGGGAGAGGTCGGGGCAGAGTTGGAAGGCGAGGCGGGTTTGTCCTCATCGGCTTCGATCCTGTCAAGAAGTGACGAGAGACATGACTTCAATAGCGGTTTCAAGAATCAGTGCTCGATCAAAAACTTACATGTCTGGTGGCAGTCTCTCGTTCTCGACGTCGGCAGTACGACTAAGACGACGGACGGTCAGGGAAGATGAGCATCAGACGGAATCATAGGTTATCGTGCCAAACAGGGACATCATTTGACTCACGCTTGACCGAACCCTCGGATCGCACCCTTGACCTCTTCGGCTCCGTCGACAAGTGTCTCTCCCGGGTGAGTGAGTGTCTCGACGCCCTTGAGCTCGGACCCGGACTCGGTTTCTTCTCGCATGAGTCCAAACACGCGGGACATGCGACCGACTTGGAGGATCTTGCCCTTGATGGCCTGTCGGCGATCCTCTGGCTCTTCTCCATCTGCCAGAAGAGATCGAAAGAGCGTCAGTATACGTCATGATGCGAAACCTGGTCAAGGCCCCCCGAGATCTGCGGCTCGAACGCACCAGGGGTAGTCGCTTCGATAGGCGTGTCTTCCTCCATCTCGACAACCTCGTCCTCCTCCTCGAGCTCCTCTTGCGTACACGAGTTGAGGATGGCGATAAGCATGTCGGTTACTAAGAGTGGAGAAACGAGCGGAAGTTAGGCATCAGCATGGACAGAAGGCTGGACCGGAGAGTCCACGCACTCTTTTCTCCGACGAACGGCAGACTCCAAGTGAAGATGTCCATGAAGTTTGGAAGCCAGTAAGGATGGGGCGAGGCATTAAACTGTCTGATGTTCATGACATTGGCTTCGTATTTAAGCACAGCACTGAATGGAGGGGCAAGGGACGGGTTCATTGAGTCAAACCAAACACGACAAGTTGAAGAGAATGTCGAGACGGCCAAACGAACGCTTTGTTTTTGTATACATCGACTATGAGAACAATCAAAACGTCAATGCACAGAGCCGAATCAGCTGAGCTTCAGAAAAAGAGAATGGAAGAGCGCGACTGCAACCAAGACCAGACTAGACGAACGCTGATAGAGAGGAAAGAGAGCAAACGTATAGCAGTCAGTGAGAGCCAGATCGGCCTGGTCGTTCGAGGGCAACGTACATAATCGGGAGCAGAGAAGAGAGTCATGACACTTGGGAAGCCACTGGAGGGGTAATGTCGGCTTGACATCAGTACGCCATGCGCGATCGTTGGTGAAAAAGAAAGAAACAACCTACGTCGTCTTAGTCTTGCGATACATCCTGTAGCCTTGGTCCTGAGCTTCGTGACTGAAGTATCGGCAGTCGATTCAGTAATAATGACACAGCAGAGAGGGTTTTTTTGACAAGAGGCTTACGCTCGAATAATGCTGAGAAGGTTGTTCCTCTCCAGGAAATCGCAAGCGGCCTTGTATCTGAACATGATGCAGCGTCCGGCTCGTCAGTAACGTCCCGCACACATGCCTGGAGAAGAGGGAAAGAAACGAACGTAAAGAAATACGAGCATCCTCGAACGTGGTTGTGGATGAAAGACTCGCTTGTTTTCTCGTTGCCAAAGTCTTCGAGTGGATCTGACCATAGCAAGTCACACATCAAGCCAGAGGTTGGGGGCTCGCGGAACCGATCAATCTATCACCGGGGCTATCGTCAGGGCTTGGTCTTGTCGGAGCAGAGGGCAGAGGAAGACGAGTTGGCGTGGAACTCACCGACTTGAAATCGTCCAGGGTAACAAGATCGGGAGAAAGACCACCATGGATGCACAGGAACTGCTTGTTCATAACAGCCGCCAGCGGCAAGTTGCAGAAGGACTCCATGAAGGCATCATAGACTTCGAGATCGTACTTGTGCTTGCCTGTGGTTGAGATTATGGTAAGTCAGAGAAGACGGACCAGCAGACCAAACGCGTTGTCGGGTCGAACGAGATTTAGACGCACTTTCCAGCTTGAATGTGAAGTAATCTGTCAGATGCCGGCATTCATGGTTTCCACCTGATCGCGATGAACGGAGAAAGCACGAGGAATGGAAAGATTAGAAACAGACTGAGCACAGACACTACCCTGAAGAAGCAGACGACTTACGAAGTAAGAAGAGAGTATCGGGGTAATGTATTTTGAGAGCCCAAAGGTACAAAACACACTGTGGGCAAGGAACGATGAGCATGTGGACGAGGCAGGAAACAGACAAGGACGAGACCGACCTCGACCGAGAAGTATCCTCTGTCAACGTAATCTCCCAAGAAGAGATATCGAGTGTCCGCAGGGTTTCCTCCGACTTCGAAGAGCTTCATGAGATCGAACTGCACGAGTAGGTGGAAGGTATAGCGTAAGAAAAGGCCAAGAAGAGTGAGGGAAGGGTAGGCGAAGGAGGGGTAGACTGACGTATTGACCGTGAATATCACCGCAAACTGTTGAGGCAGAAGTAGACAGTCAGCCATACTCGCAGAGACAAGACGATCTGCAAGACTGACCAGTGATGGGGGCATCCACCTCCAACATGTTTGGTTCGTTGGCGAGAATCTCATTCGCTCTGGGAGTGGAATAACATCAGGGTGAATGTGTGATCAGGATGGATGAGCGACCAGAGCATATGCTCATTTGATACAGGAACAAGACTCGAAAGCTCGGTGTACCTCGTGAGAATGAAGAGGGCCTGGGACTTTGTGAGCCGGCCTTCCCGATAGAAGTGGTTCTTGAGGAACGCGATGTCTGGCTTGGAAGGATCGGTGGAGGAATAGAACTGCTCGTCTGTCGGAACTGACATGGCGGGTGCTTGACACTATGTGCACATGGACAAGAACGACGGAGACGTGACCAGAGAACATGGTATCAGGACATGATGTCGTGAGGGCGAGCAAGTCGTTTGTTTGGTCCAAGGGCCGGGCAGACTTGTGAACTTACCTCCTTGACGACACGTTCCTGAGTGCTAACGGTGGTCCCATCTTCCATGACATGCTGAGTGAAATCTATGCGAGGCTGATGTCGTCGAGCAGGCGGCACGTTGGATCGGACGACGCGAACGAGATTCGAGGGATGTGTGAATGATTCGGGCGTGGGAGTGGCCGAGTTGAAGATTTGTGGGAGATCGTTAAGGCAGAGAGAAGAGAAGCGGTCAAGGATGATGTAGGGGTTGAAGATGATCAGAATTCGACCTGATAGATCGAGAGAGAGGACGAAGGAAGCCTAGAGGACGGACCAAAGGCGCCTTGTTCTTGATGGCAGCGACGGCATTGCGGACGTGGGTGTTTGGTTTGCCGTTCGCGGAGAGTGCGGACATGGTTGGGAGGGATTACGGTTTCGGAGGTTGCCAACGAGGCGCGAGAGACGGGGAGCTGTGTTAAAGGAGGGGCGATGTGAGGGAGGACGGGAGGACGGGATTCGCTTGGAGGAGGGTTCTGATGGACGTCAGAGCCTTTTCGCAGGCTCTGCTCTTTCCTTTCTTTTCACCAGCACCATAAACTCTTTCACGAGCCCAAACAGTAAGAATACAATCAAACCAGCGACAAGCCCTCGACTAAAAAGAGGACGACAACGAAAAGAAACAGATACGAATCCCGTCGCCTCCTCGTCCATGAGGATACATGCCCACATACTGTGCAGTCATGCCGACAGAGATAGATACGGACCATCTAAATGGTCTCATCAGATGGCCCGGAGACCCAAGGAAAGAGAAACAGGGCTGCGTGTCCAAGATGGTCCATTCGCCCTCATCCGTTCCTCAACGCATCTCGTGGGAAGGCTCGGCGACTGCCAGGGTGTATACCTCATCGTTTCGTCCCTGATCTCGGCGATCATCAAGCTGCTCAAGGTCCTCGGGAGCAATCTTAGGTACCGGTTTCCGTTTGAGGGACGGTTGACGGGCGAGGGGGGCGTTGGAAGAGGGTTGAGTCGGATTCGAGACTAGAAGCGATGGGGAGGAATAAGAGGACGGAGCCCCGAGCTGGATCGACGAGGCGTTCGACAGGTGACGGTAAGAAGCCGGGGTCGCGAATGGATTGATGTCGAGAGTCGAGCTAGGTTCCGTCGATTTGGGACGACCGTTGCCAAGCGAAAATGCGTTGGTCGAAGGCGGAAGGTTTGAGTAGGGATGCTCGTTTGAAGGATGTTTGGGTAAGGGAGCGATTGCCGGCATAGCGGCCATGGCGATCTTCTCGCTCGAAACGTTGGCAGTCGGACCGGTCTCGTTGCTGTCGCTGTCCCGACCACGAGCCCAAGCTCCTCCAGCCCCTCCAGCGTTCCCGTCATCTTTACGGCCTCCCATACCTAAAGCTGAGGAGGAAGAGGCAGCAAAAGCAGCAGAACGTTGACGACTGCGCCGTCGTCGCAAGAACAAGAACCCACCCAGTCCAATCGCTAGCACCGCGAGAACACCAACCACGACACCTGCGATCAGACCAGCATTGGATGATTTGGAAGAGGGAGCTGATGTCGGCGACGACGACGACGAAGAGGCGGCAGGAGCCGAGTTCCTGGACGCTGTCGAGGAAGCGACAGTGGACGATGCGACTGTAGCAGCGGACGAGGTGCCAGCGAGGAGAGAGGAGTCTCGGAAGAGGTTCTGATATGTGGCATGACGTTCGGGAGTTGCAAGCAAAGGATGAGTTCGGGCTGGTTGGCGTTCAGCACGTGAGAAGGTTCCATCCTCACCATTCGATAGATACCGCCGCAAGCCTGGTTGGATCCGGAGCAGGTCATATTGCAAGCCGATGGGTCAAGAAGGGGAAGCGAGGCAACAGAGTTGAGGCGGCCGCAGTGGCATTCAACACCGTACTGAGGGGATGGGCACGACCGAGAGAGAGAGGGATCAGTCAACGATAGGTATCAAATGGCGTGTCAGCACGATGGCAAGGCACACGAGGGGTCAGGGCAAAGGACCATGTCGAGAACGAAAAACGAACCTCGACACCAGCATAGGGCCAGCCGCCTTGACTACAGGTGGTGGTACAGCTCTGGTGAGTGAGGGAGGCTGAACGAGAGCTAGAGCCATTGAGAGAGTGGACGACGGTGAGCCCGCTCAAGGTAGAAGGGTCCGAATAGCAACCGAGATAATCCCATCCGTCGTCGAGGGAAGTTGGGACGGGAGGCAGGGAAGTGGATGTGGTGGTGGAGGCAGAGAGAGAAGTGGCTGGGGTAGAGGTCGTTGAGGTGGTGGAGGAATCGGTTCGAGTCGATTGGGCAGTGGAATGGGAAGCAGCGATCAGGGTGATGAGGACGATTGGTATGAGTTTCGTCATGGCTGACTAGAGGGGAAGCTAGCTAGCTAGCTATGGGAGAAGGTGAAGGACAAGGCGAGGGAGAGGACAGGAGGTGGGATGAGGATGGGATGGTGAGAACTTTCGACTGCGCAAAGGGGAAGGGGGTGAGAGAGAAGAGAGGGATTCCCTCTCAGGAAGAGAAGCCCAAATCCCTTGAGCCCAAGACCGACGCTCTCGCTCTCTCCTCCCAAAATGTTGCCTCAACCTATCAACTTCCCAAAATGGATCGACCAAAATAAGCACAAGCTCCAACCACCAGTCGGCAACTTCTGTCTCTACGATGGCAAAGATCATACAGTCATGGTAGTCGGAGGCCCAAACGAACGAAAAGATTGTCCGCTAATTCTCCCCCCCGGCTTCCTCCGCCCTCCCCCCAGCTGACCCAATCCTCCCTCGATCCCATTCCCACTCTTCCCCTCTGCCTAGATCACTTCAACCAAACTGAGGTATCTTCGCCATATCTCCTACTGTCCCCGTTCTTCGTCCTCCAGCCGTCGAGTCACATCCCGTGATCGATCCTAAACGTCTACCTACCTTTGATCACCAGGAATGGTTCTATCAGTACAAGGGGCATATGATTCTCAAGGTTGTCGACGAAGGAGTCTTCAGGGACATCAAGATCGATGAAGGAGAGATGTTCATGCTTCCAGGTACTTCTTCGCCTTCGCTGGCCTTGACTCCTCACCCTTCCATACGACCAAGTCCCAAGCTGACGTCATCTGAGTGTTCATGTCTCTCTCAGGCAACACGCCTCACAACCCCTGTCGATTTGCCGACACCATCGGTCTCGTCGTCGAAAGGGTCCGACCAGATTCAGCCATCGGTAAGGGGCGCTCCCCGATTGGGTCTCCATCCCCTTGCTCGACTCACTCATCCTTCCTCGACCACCCCAGACTCTCTCCAATGGTATTGTCCAAACACTCAAGCCCACCCAGATGGCCCTCATATCATTTACAAGGAGAGCTTCCACGTCCACGATCTCGGCAGTCAGCTGAAGCCTGTAATTCAGGTTCGTCAAGTGCCTATGTCCGACCGTCCCCATGGATTTTACCTCACAACGCATCGCCGTTTGCTCTGTCTCATTCACAGGGTTGGATGGCAGACGAAAAGAAGCGAACGTGCGGCGAGTGTGGGACGATTGCAGACCCAAAGTGATGAGACATGTCAATCCCTTTCGCTTGCTGAAGCTCAATCACCATCACCGATCGAGATAATGCATCTATAGGATTTACTCCTTCTTTTCCTCCAGCTGTCTACCCGAGACTGGCTGTTTGGCAGCCCACGTGGCTCGCCTCTCCCTCGACTCCGATGCAGTGTCGAAGCACTTGGCAGTGATCCACTTTTGAGCGCACGCAAGCCTAAACTCGTCCAGCCTTTCGCTTCCAATTCGGTCGAGCAGCTTGAAGCCCTCCATCGCATGCTGGACGGAGCCAGGGTGTTGCTCATTGGTGAGCTGGAAGACGACTGGCTCAACTTCTTGAGTCGAGCAACCGAGTTGAGCGAGTGATTTAGCGTTGGCGATGATGTGAGAGGATGACGAAGGGTATGAAGCGAATCGAGAGTGTGCGAGTGCGAGAGGTGTGCAGTCGGTGGCAACATCCAACCTGCGGAACGTCGACGCAATCGCGTCACTGATCTCGGCGCGTAGCGATGACTTGTTCGAGTCGACTGTGAGGAAGAAAAGCCATCTCAGAGTGTAGCTCTCCAACAAATGTGTCAGATCAAGCTCGTTGCTGCTCACCGGCGTGTTTGAAATGAATCAGCCGCTGCAGAAGACCAGCGTTCGAAGGGTCGAGCGTGAAAGCAGCGTTAAGGGCCCGTGTCGCCTGAAGGAACCGCTCTGTATTCCAATCGATCAGGGTGAGGTGAGCAGATGAGAAGCGGCAAGTAGGCATGGAGACTTGAACTGACCCCTTCTGACGGCTACATCGTACGAAGCAAGCCAAACGCCGATCTTGCATTGAGCCTTCACAGAAGCCTCGACCGGTCGCAGTAACTTGGCCGCAAGCTCGAGGGGCTCGGAGCTAGCAACAAGTGCCAGTCCCGTTGAATCCTCGTCCTCTGGCTTGGGAGGGTCCACATCAGCGGCAGCCGCGGCGTCAGTGGCACCTGACGGAAGGTGAGCGATAGAGAGACACACGTAAGTCACGATGGGCGATGAACAAGGGTCAAGGTCGGACGAAAGCACGACGAACCTGCCTCAGAAGCCTCCGACTTCTTGGCGGCTTCGGCTTTGGCTGCTTCAGCTTTGGCGGCTACCAATTTCGCCTTCTCTTCAGCCGACTTGATTGCGTCAGCGACGGGTCCAGCTGCAGAAAATGACAGGAAGGTCAGCTAGGAATAGTTTGGAGCTCCACAGCAGGAGATGATGCACGGACACGCCTGCGATTGTTTGGCTTTCTCTGCCAGTGCTGGGTCGTCGGAGAGCCGAACGTAGATCTGATATCCGAGAGACCAAAGTCAGCATCACGTAACGTCGACAATGTGTTCCAGATAACATACCTCGACGGCAGCTAGGACTCCTCGAATGTAATTGGCCGTGGAACGCAAGTCCGTCTCGAATTCGATCAAGCTACCAAATCGAGAACACTATCAGTAAGGCCTCACGAAGACAATCGGATGATATAGAGCTCACTTTTTGTATTCGCGAAGAGTACACTTTCGGAGACAATACCCGTGGAAGTCGAACTGATCGTCCTCCATATCGGCAAAGACCTGTTACAGACCGAGAGGGACCCGTGACGTCAACATAATCCCACAATTCCGATTTCACGAACGAAATCACTCACGGATTCTAACTGTTGGTATCTCTTCAAAGCCATTCCAAGATGCCCAGCACGCGCATGGGCTTCGGCATCTTCCAAGATGAACCACTCGCATTGCATCTCGATCAGATCGGCAGCGGGAGAGAGTGCATCCTTCTTTACTCGGAAGGGAAGTTGGACAGCAATCAGTCTGCATTCAGGGCCTTTGGAAGCGAGAAAAGTGATATTGACTGACTTTAGTGAAGAGACCAAGAACCGAGTAGGCCTTCTCAAACTCGCCAGCCCGGAGCCAGTACTTGGCTGCCTTGCTGTTGAGGAATCGATCCTGACCATCCAGCTTCCTTGCCTCTTCCATCTCAGTAGCAGCTCCCCAAGGATCACCCGCGTACTTGAGGACACGAGCTCGGGCGGTGTAGAGTTCGGGGAGTGTAGGAGTATGAGCCAAAGCGGCAGCGAGGATTGACAACGACTTGGAGGGGGAGGGGAACGGATTATTGAGTGGATGCGAATGGTGAAGGGCGAGGAAGTAAGCGGTCCAGAGGTACGTCGTCGGAGGTTGAATGGAGTCTGCGAAGAGAGAGCGAACTTGATTAGCTGGAGATGGGGCAAACTGGGGATTCTATAGCTCAGGCGATGCCGACGAACCTGTAGATCCGGTCAAGTTTCCGCTTGACTCGAGGTTCTGGATGAACTCTTGGGCGAGATCGCCGATGACTGATCTTTTCTCTGAATCCGAGTAGAGACTCTTGAGGCCAGAGAACAACGAAGGAACACCGCGTTCGAGACCAGCAGAGAGGTACGCGCCGACCAGGGCCTTAAAATCCTCTCCTGAGTAAGATCAACAATCATAGCGTTAGGAAGTCTGAGTGAAGAAACTCGGTTGGTAGGGCCACTTGCCTTGGGCATGATCGAGTGCCATCCGTCTTGGAGCACCTGCTCGCGGGTACAGGGAAGACAAAAGCTCAAAGGATCGCAGTACCTTTGGCCTGAGCTCGTCGGAGACATTGTCTACTCGAGAGGAATGAGGAACATAGCTTTTTTAGTGAAAAGATAGCATGAGTTGCGACGGAAATCTTGTTGGGAGGACACCATACCGAGGTCAAGACCCTTGTTGAGCAGGAAAGCTCGGTAGACTTCGTGTGAGTCTGGGTTCTTCTCCATGAGCGCTCGGTAGCAGTCCTCTGCCTCTTCCTTCCGTCCCAGCTTTGAGAGGGCTCTAGCTGTAGAAGAAAAGGCATCAGCAATGGATTCTTGTGTTCGAGTGCCTTGGTTCACGATGGTAGCAGACTCGCCTTTGAAGGCCATGGCCGAATTGAGGTCGGTAATTCGCTTCTCGGGGACGAGATCGTTGATAACAGACAGAGCCTTAGCCCACTTCTCAGACTTCATGAGGAGTGAGACTCGGTAGACGTTGACTTCAGAGTCTTCGTAGTCAAAAGCCGTTGGGGACTGCTCGTTGTGTAGGATCAGCTCGGCTCATAGGGTCTGAGGGACGAGGAAGGTGAACCCACGGAAACGATGTTCGCCAGAGCAGAAAGGACCTCCTCAGCCTTGTCTAGCTCGTTATTGAAGTCGTACGCCACCGCGAGGTTGATCCAATTTCTTCGTTCGTGCGGTCTCAGTCGGAGGAGAGTGATACGGTTGGCGAGATGATTGGAGTAATTTCTCAGATGCAGACAGAGGTTGGCATTGTCTCGAAGGATTTGGAGGGAGTGCTGTAGGGTACGCAAGGACAAGGATCGACCCATTGTCAGATGATTTGGAGAAGCATCAAACGCAAGTCTTTTTGCTCACAGGATCGGCTTTGAGAGCTTGGTTGAACGATTTTGACGCTTTGAGGTAATCCTTTTGGGATCGGCAGAGCCTTCACAGTGCAAGGGTAAGTTTGGGCTTGAGCTCATCCATCGAGCGAGATTCTAGATTGTGACTGAAGACTCACATGCCGAGGATGTGCCAACAGAGTTGGGATTCTGCGTCTTTGCTGACACCGAGCTTAGCGAGCTCCATTCCTTCAGACTCATTCTCGGCCTGTGATCGTTCGGGCGAGGCAGGTGTGTGGAAGATGACGAGAGCTTTCATGGAAATCGTTTCTAAAGAGGAGGTGAACGGATGTGAACGGATGTGAGCTCGAATCAATCGCCAGATGAGGAAAAGTAAGCGAGGGCGAGCTCACGTCCGTTATTGGGGTACTTTTTGAGGATACCATCTGCCGTTTTAGCGGCCTGAGGATTGGAGGGAGAGCAAGATGAAGAACATCTGGGGTCAGAGGGTCGGAAGGTGGCCGAGAAACGGAGTTGGCAGGGGAAGGGGTGATTCGTCTAGGATGGGGGTGAATTACCTTTTGAAATTCCTTGGACTCGTAGAGTTGCTGTGATGTATGAGGGGAGGGAAAGATGTCGGGTCAAGTCGAGGGCGGATTGAGCCGAGGACAGACTGTGAGAGGTCGATTGGAAAGGTGGTGGTGACGTACGAGGACCTGCCTGAAGGCTGTTTCCTCTTTTGGAGGGAGGGACCTGTTGTCTGTCCTCGGGGGTGCCATCTGTGATGTGGAGTCGGTTGGGAAGGGAACTTGGACGTGGGTGAGAGGAGGGTATCGTCTCTCTTGGGCAGGGTTGGATAGGGTTGGGTAGGGTCTCTTCTCTCTTTTGAAACAAGTTGAAAGACGTCCTCCTCCCCTGATCCGATCTCTCGCTCCTCGCCGAATCGACGTCGAACCCATACACGTCCAACGCGTCGATCGACATGTCTACTGCTCTTCGCTTCAAGGACAACCTCATTACCAAACAATCAACCACAGATTCCCTCTTAAAAAAACTCAAAGTCAGTACTCTACATCCCCTTTCCAGACGCGACCCTACCCACGACGCGTCGGATTCCTATTTCGACCTTGTACCTCAATATTTCCACCGTCCCATCACTCATCTAACATCCACTCTCCACATCAGGCACTCCACCAAGAGCTCATCGAGCACGACCCGGACGACTTCGATGTCGATTCGTTGGCCAAAGTTCGCACTGACCTCGTCCACCGTTCGATCCTCTTCCACAAAGAGTTCGTATCCATCTTTCCTTTACCTCAGTCCGCTTGCTCGAGCTCAACCCGTCATGTGCTTGGCTGGTGTCATCGCCTCATTATTTGCGTCATCCAGTCCAGGCGTCAAGGCATACGCTGCGTGCTGTATCGCCGATATCCTCAAGTACTACGCTCCTGACGCGCCATACGACCCACAAGGAATCAGAGTTCGTTTCACGACCTCGACCTATTCCATCCATCTCTCTGGCTAACGCTCTAGCATCGTTCTCTCAGGATATCTTCACCTTCTTCCTCAACCTCCTCTCATCTCAGCTTCGACCCTCCAAATCTCAGGCAGGCAACCGTACTTCCTCCAATCACCCAACAAAGAATGAGTTCTACAAGCAGTATTGCTATCTACTTGAATCCATGGCGATCTGCAAGAGTGTCATCCTGATGCTCGATACGGAAGAAGGGGATGAAGGTGATCAGGGGTTCGACGATAAGGATAGTCTGGTGGCGAGGATGTTCCGGGAATTCTTTGACCTCGTTCGGTGAGTGCCATCTTTGCTTGGACACGAGGGAGGTTAGACGGCCTCTAGTCAGTCGAGTCCAGCTCCGTGTTGTCTCTGACAGCCATCTCGTCTTGTTGTCCGCTCTGGTACAGATTCGATCTTCCTCGGACGGTTACAGATCATATGGCAGACATCCTTACTACACTGATCGATGAAGCTCACGTCGTCAGCGCCCAAGTCCGCCGGATCCTACTCGACCAGTTCGATAAAGAACGGCCTGTGAGTTATTCAATCTCAATTCATCGAAGCCCTCAATGGCTGAGCATGTCCTTGAATCACTCGTCGCAATCCCAGGCTCATCATCCAAAAGCCCTAGAGCTGGCCGTATCCGTCTGCGAGTTTGAGTATTCGAGTCAGAAGCTGGAGAGGAGTATCGCTCAGGTCCGTTTCGCGATTCTGACCCGTAATCTCGTCAACATGCTAAGCTGATCGTTCCTGGACAACTCAGTACTTCATGGAGATCTTGATCCAACAGTCCGCTTCGTCGAGTCCTTCTCGGCGAGACCGGGGCTCGTCCATCTCGAGCCTCTCGTCTGACGAGGAGTCAACCCCGGTTCGAGGGTCAGCAAAGAAGGATTCCCGCAAGTCGTCAAAGGACGCCATCATCTCATCTCATGCTCTCATCCAGTCAATATCAAAGCACGCCCCTGCCATCCTTCTCTCAACTCTACCCGTCCTCGAATCCGAGCTCGAGAACACTGATACCTTTCACCGGACGCTCGCCGTTGAAAGCTTAGGAGGCCTCTTTGGAGGACCCAAAGGAGGAGAGGTCGTAGGCAAGGCATCAAAGACGTGGCGGTTCTGGCTAGACAGGAACAAGGATGCCGATCCAAAGGTGCGACGGATTTGGGTAGAACAAGTTGGCAGAATGATGGGTGTCACGGGTGCGGTGGGAGCCGATCTGAAGGAAGAACTTGAGTGTAAGTACAGTGCTTGTTGCTTTCGCGAACTGGTCTTTTCTGCTGACCTGCTCGATACAGCCTTGCTTCGAGTTAAGATCACCGACCCGGAGGAAAAGGTTCGAGAGACTGCATGCCGTACTTTCGGCCAACTCGACTACGAAACCACACTCCATCACGTCTCTCGAGAAACTCTCGAGACCCTGGCCCTCAGAATTAACGACAAGAAGGTGCGCGTCGTTTCCAGGCCAATCGGTGTCTTTCGACATACACTCATCACAAACTGATTTTTCTGTACTTCAGCGTGTCGTCAGTGCCGCAGCTGTCCATAGTCTAGCAAAACTATACAAATCCGCCGTTTCTGAAATGTGAGCCATCGGCTCGAGAGAGATCGCGCGCAGAGAGACTGCTGATCCACTCTCACCGTTATCAAGTGACGATCAAGACCCATCGGCTCTTCAGCTATTTGGATGGATCCCCGACGCTATCATCAAGCCACTCGCGTCTTGCAGTCCGGTAGCTCGGTCAGTACTGATTGATCACAAGCGTGAAGCCTTTGGAGGACGCTGACCAGATCAAGCTCCTCATCCACGCAGAGAGATCATTGAGCAATCGCTCCTCATCCATATCCTGCCGCTACCGCCGAAAGGTGATGAAGAGGTGGCTTGGGTCGACAGACTTCTCTCTGTGATGAGAAGACTCGATGATCAGAGCAAACGCAATCTCATGCACGTGGCAGGCTTCAACAAGTCAGTCAGCTTGCCTTCCCTCAGCGAAAGCGAAGAGTCGTGTCGCGAGGGATTTCGACTAATTTGCTACCTCGGACAGGCACAAAGTCTACTATCTCAACTTCATCGGCGCTTGCGAGCGAAACAATGTGAGCAACGTCGTGTCTGTCCAACCTGTCCATGGAGGCCACATGGATTGCTGACTCGAAGTGCACGATCGGTAGGGAGGGCTAATTGACGAGAATGAGGACAAGGTCAAACGCTATCTTTCCCTGTCAACACAAACACTAGCTCGTAAGCTACCCTTCGATCATCTTCTAGACGACCAAGCTACGTGCTGACCATCTTTTGGTTCCCCCAGGGTTCTTTCCTGATCCGGCCAAGGCAGCTGCGGACCTGCAAAGCTTCGCCGACGCCAACGAGAACCGACTTTACAAGCTCGTCCGATCGGCAATGGATCCCCAGACTGACCTCAAAACACTAGTCAAATTGAACGTGAGTGCGCTCTGCCATAGTGTATACTGAGTGATCTGCTTAAGCCTCGCTCCCTACGTGAATTACTTCAGGCCGAGTTTTCAAAACGCTGCCCCTCAGATATTCTCCCCACCATGTCTACTCTACTTCGACGCTCATCCTACTCCATCGTTAACCGGTCCTCCATCTCGACCCTTCTCAAGCGGCTCCGCCCGGTGGCAGGCGCTTCAGCAGAGGCGACGCGAGCGACCATAGCAGATGCGAGTCACATCCTCACAACGGTCTCGAAGATGTGCCCCCAAATATATAGGGTCCACGCAGCCGAGCTGACAAAGGCCATACTGGACGAGAGTCTGGAGGTAGGCGTTGCAGCTGTACCCCTCCAAGCCTTTGCTCATGTCCAGCGGGCCGACCAGAGCGCTCAGACGAGTGACAAGTGCGTTGTTTTGTCTGCACTTCCAGTGGTCTGCTCTCTCGTCTTCTGCTGAACAGGTGTAATTGTCTGCTTTACAGGAGAGTGTTGGACCGAGCGCTACATCTTGCTCTTCATGGCTCTCCCAAGGAAGCCAAATTCTCTGTCCGGCTACTCAGCTACTCCAAAAAGGCTGATGACGTGCTTCCGGAGCTCGCTAAAGTGAGTAGCCACGGAAGCTGGTGGTTTATATGGGCTATGTTGAGATATGTCCGCTTCACGACAGTCTCTCACCGATCGGCTGGTCAACGACGACGCCTCCGAGCTTCACGCTCATCTCGTTGCTCTCGCCGAGCTAGCGTCCTCTGGACCTCAAGCATTCGAAACACAGAGTGCTATCGTCATTGGGTTCATCCTGCGTACATTCGCCAAGCACGAGCCAGACGTTAGTCCTAGTTCCGCCAGAATCTTCGAACCGATTGATTGCCATCGCTAACATCTAAGACTCCAATTCTATACGACAGAATGATGACGATCCGGATGAATGGGTACCAGACGAGGACCTCACTGAGCGAGCTCGTGCCAAGCTTGTCAGCCTCAAACTTTGCGCCAATCGATGCCTTGCGTACATTGATAATCCTGAAGCTGGCGAGATCGCAACTCCAGTTCTCAAACTGTTCCTCACGATCCTCACCCAGAGAGGTTTCTATGCTAGTCGACTTGACGGGTGAGTCCAACTCAGTTTGTACTTGTGAGGATCGCTTGACGCTGACTCTCCCGCCCCGGCTGTCCTTCAGATGTAACACCAAAACTAGGGTCCGGCTCCAAGCCGCTCGGTCACTCCTCAAGCTTTCTTCTCACAAGACTTACTCGGATCTAATTGCGCCAAGTTTCCTTGTTTTGGCCGTTCTAGTCCAGGTTCGTCGATGCAGCGTCCATCGCCATCATGCATCTCATCTGACGTGCCAGTCTATCTGTTTTCGGCCATGATATTCAGGACGCCTGCTTCTATGTCCGAGAACAATTCATCAAAAGGCTTTGCGAGTCCCTCCTCAGTAACAAGGTGCCTGCAAACTACACCATCATGCTGTACCTTGCTGCTCATGACGAAGAGGAGGTCCGAACGATGGTCAGTCCCAGTCGCTCGCTTTCTTTCTGTCATCTCGGCTCATGAATTCACTTTGGCTGGCGCATTCGGATCTCCTATGACGTTCGTGTAGGCCAAGAACACCGTCATCAAATGCATGCATCAAGTTCCGTCAGGTCAGCCAGGTGTATCTTGCCCTTTCCGTTCTTGGACCTACCTGATTGTCAACCTATCTCCCACCAGAACGAAGAACAAAGGATTACGTGTTTGCTTTCGTCCGTCTCATCCATCTTCTGGCCCATCATCCCGATTATGACAATCAGCCAGAGGATCTGCAAGGTATCGCCAGGTCAGTCGCTTCGTCCAGGCTTCTACGTTGCATAGCTCATGAATCACTCGAACTCGGCTGATATCCCATCATGTGGTAGGTACATCGAGTTTTACTTTGATGCGATCCTCGTCAAGGAGAACCTCGCGCTCCTCTACGCACTAGCAGGGAAGGTCAAGACGGTCCGCGATCGCGACTCTCGCTACAGCGAGGTACGTCACTAGTCGCGAATTAGCATCGAGATCGTTCACGAGACCTAACTCCCGATTTTTGTGTGGTGAATAGAACCTTTACACGGTCGCCGAGCTCGCACAGCACATCCTCCAGGCGAGGGCTCGACTTCCACATTGGACAGTCGACACCTTCCCAGGTCATATCGCTATGCCGTCGGATCTTTTCAAGCCGCTCCATGACCAGGGCGACATCCAGAAGGTGGGTGGACTACTTTTTGTATGCGGAAGAGGCGACAACATAGTGCGTGTCTTAAGCTTTTTTTCCGACTTCCACAGAACATCATCAAGCAGTATCTGCCCGACGAGACACTCAGCAGCTTCCGTAAAAGTCTGGGTAAAGCTGTTAAGGATCCACCTAAGGTGAGTTAACATGGATCACATTGCGATTGTGAATGCCGAGTCTGACCGTCGTCACGATGCCAATCTTGCCATTTTATCCAGGCACGGGCCAAAAAGGTGGAGACTGATGGGGATGTCGAAAAGAAGACCCCAGTGAAGAGGAAGAGATCAAGGGCTTCTACTGGCTCGAGCACAAGAAAGTGAGTGTCCCTGAGTCAAACACGCTGTGTAAGCCAAGAGGAGCTTGAGAAGTCTAATTGACAGTCATGACATCATACTCAGACGCTCTGCCAAGAAGGCCGATCAATGGTCAGGGGGAGAGACGGATGAAAACGCCTCGGACACGCTTTCGTCTGATGACGAAGAGGAAGGAGCGGGCGATGAGGATCGCTCATACAAGGGTGCTATCAAGAGGAAGGCCGTCGATTCCGACGAGGCTGAAGAGGGGGTCGTGGAGGAAGATACCGAGGGCGAAGAGGTCCTGGGCCGAGGCGGTCGTCGTAAGGCTCGACCCAAGCCTGCGCCTCGCATTAAGAAGGTTGCCAAAGTGTCAGGTCAGGAGTCCGATTGACGAGGTCCTAGTCAATATGTAATTCGGTTTGCTAGTCTTTATTTCGAACTTCGTTTTCTTTGGACACAACAGGCATGTATAGTATTGGTATCACAGAGACAAAATGTTCAGACAATGTGAACGTTCCATATGATTCGGTTGAGGCACCGAAGATGAACTATCTTCACTCGTCATCCTCCAACTCAGCCTCTTGCATTTCGGCGAGTCGCCTTCGCATCGCCTTCTCGGTCTTGGTGGGCGGGACCTTCCTTGAGATAGCAGCGGCAGCCTGAGGTGTGTTTCCAGAGGAGAGGAAAATGTGACGCAACATCAGCATTGGGCGGGCGGGATGAATCATCTTGGCTAAATGCAGACTTACGAGTGCGCACAACCCTCCGAACCGGAGTACCCATGCGAAGCCTGTCGCTGGGGCAGCATCCTCGGATCCCGAGAAGCTGAGACCAGGGGGAGCATCACCAGAGGGTGACCCCTGGCTCGCATTGGCTGCGATCTTGAAGATAATGGAGCTGATGATAGCGACCTGGATTGATGCACAAGGGGAAAGTGTAGAAAAGTTGAGCATTTGTACTCAGATCAGCGCAAGCCAGATGAGCCGTACAATAAATTGTGGGAAGACGACGGCAAGGTTGTGGATACCCCTGAATAAGAGGACGACGGGTAACGATCAGTAAGGCACATGAGAAGCATGAGCGAGAGACATATGTACATGATGGTACCTCCTGCAACTGGCCCTTCGCCCGTAGTCTTCATCCTGTCCTCGTCGTCATCGAGCTCGGTAGTGTCCACGTAGGAATGTCGACGCGAAAGGAGTGCTGTTCGTTCGTGGGTACCAACACGATCCACGGTGCCCTGTTGACCGTGCGCCCAGAGACGGCCGGGAGTAGAGAGAGCTCTCGAATGAAGACCGGGATGCTGGTGTCGAGCCTCGAAGTGGGGGACAGGGTGTGCAAGGCTGGAAGCAGAGGTAGGTGCTTTCTCGAGTGCGGCTCGGTCTTCCATCTCCTTGAGATACTGGTTGACAGGAATGTAGAAGTGCAAGTCAGTCATCGACGGACGGAATGTCTGCAAAAGGATATCACAATTACCTCCATCAAGAGCGAGAACGGAACCCAAGCTCTGTAAAAAGCAATGATGCTCGTCGTTAGAGACCGCTGTCCAGGATGATACAGCAATAATTCCACTCACGCGACAGCCCAGGAAATTCCTAGAAGTGCGGTGAGGCAAGTTGCCTGCCAGACAGTCTCGACGAAGAAAGTAGCGAGCCTGCGTGCCGGACGGTATGGTCAGATCTTGAATCAAGAGCGACTTCACATAGCGCGATAGGGCTGATGAACATACATCAGAAAGGAGAAAAGGATCAAAGCAGATGTCCAGATGTTTCGCAACTGAAGGAGAACACAAATCAATATCATTGTCCAGTAGAACAATTCGGACAAGATAGTTGCGGGACATACCATGAAAGGCACTAAAGATAAGAAGTAAGCAGGACCCGGATCAGTGCCGAGCGAAAGAGAATCTAAAACGAAGGGAACGAACTTACTCGTCGGAAGCTTGACTGGCTTCTGGTTCTGTTTGGCCTCTGCCTTCCATTCCTTGACCATCTCTCTGATCCTTTTCAGCTCACGATCGTCCTCAGACTCGTTCTCGTCATCCTCGTCCAGCAGATCGGGTGCAAGCAGACGTCGGTCTCTTTCGGCGAGCCATGGCAGGACAGTACCTGGCGGGAAGCAGAAGCAGAAGCAAAGCGGGTGAGCAAGGTCAGGATGGTTGTGAGATTACTCGACGGCATGGAAAGCTCACCTGCGATAACAGCGGCGATACTATAGAGAAGCATAGCAAGCGAACCTGCCCGGGCGGCCTCTTCTCTGTCCACATAACCGTGTTGTTGCTTGGTCATGACCTCGGCAACCCAGGAAGTTCCGTAGAAAAGGAAAGGGAACCTTTGAGGAGCGTTAGATTGTTAAATGTCTTCTCGACCGGCTTGATTCTTCACTTACCAAGACATGAAAGCAAAGATCTGGACGTAGCACACGCGCCGAATAGGTCGGGGGAGATGAAGAATCGAGTTGTAGATGTTGGATACGATGTCTCGAGTTTTGCTGTGGCCGCGAACGACAGGGCACCGTCAGGATCGACCGAACAAAAGCATTATGTCCAGATCGGCAGCGATGCTTACCTCTTTCGAACACCAAACTCCTCCTCTCGCTCTTCCTCCTCGGTTTGACAAGACACCCATACAGTCATGACTAGGATGACGACAATAATGACGCAAAGTTTTCGGAAATTGCCACCTCCAAGAGATCTGAGGATGGGGATCGTAGACATGTCGAGGAAACCAAGCGTGAAGCCGACTGTGCAAAGTAGACAAGTTCGCGTGAGGATCGCTTCACAGGTAAAGTGTAGGAAGCACTCACGAATGCTTCCCATGTGTGTCATTCGACCGACCCAGGCGTTCGCCTCCGAAAGTTGCTCGGCAGGCGTAACGTCAAGAAGCATGTTTCTGAGAGAGGCTTGCTGTGATCGAGACACGAGCCAGATAGGATATCGTCAGGCCCGTTTTAATAAGAAGCGATTCGAGAGTTGGGTCTCACCAAAGCGTTGACGGCAAAGTCGAGGCCGTAGAAGGCAGTGATGGCAATGGCGATGCTGATGCTCTTGACAGCGCTCTTCCACTTGGGATCCCAGTCACCCTCACCGATACCCCAGACATCGGCGGCAAACGAACCGAGGGGACGAGCATATGCCAACGCGAGACAGGACAAGATCATCAAGCCACTAGAAAGGACAATCCAAAATCGACGACGGTACTTTGAAGTCGAATTGTCCGAGATGGCACCTGTTGAACGAGACGACAAGAATCACGGTTCGTCAGATCAGAGCATGGTCGGACTAACATGAGGCCGGACTGACCGATCAGAGGTTGAGTGATAAGTCCGGAGATAGGACCGGCTGTAAGCAGATCGATTCAGATATCAGAGACGTCCAGCTTATTGGATGCTAACTGGGCTCAACGATGAACGAACCGAGCCAGACGAGAGACGTAAGTTCTTCTGTGAGTCCGAGGGAAATGAGTTCTGGTGTTCCGAAGCTAAAGTCACGAGGGTCAAGGGCCGAAGTGGCGAGATATCGTCAGCCGATTGGAACAAGACTTCGAGGAACGACGGAGACTGATTCACCCCATCTCGAGGCACCACGCGACTGGGGGATATAGAAGAGGTCATCAGCCTGGAGTCTGACGGACAAAGAATGCGCATATAGCAAAAAGGCAGAGCTCACTCTGAGCACCTCCCATGCCAAGCGTCATGGTTATCTAGATCGAGACACACGTTCACGTCAACAATTATGATGCCTCGCACGCGAGATGATACGACGACTTCTGATCGTGGGTAGGGGACAACGACTGACCATGTTCCACTGAGAAAGTCTCTGTTTTTGCTTCTTGTCTCCCTTTGCCCGACCGTTGGTGGATGAACCTCCCCGCTCGACATCCCCACCCGACGGTTGGCTGCGTTCGGCCTCCTCGACAGACCAGAGATGCCAGCCGTTCTTCCTGTCCCTCTCTGGAGTGGGGCCTGACTTGTCCTTGTTGGCTTTACGGACCTGGGCGAGGGAAGTGTAGGTGTGAGGAGAAGAGGGCTTGGGCACGATACTCTCTGGGTCGGTCGATCGTTTGGCTCGTGTTTCGGGGTTGGGTGTGGTGGTAGGTTGGGATGTACTTGGGAGGGTGCTCTGGGTGGAGTGAGTCATGAGAACGAGCAGGTGCTGGGGCACGGGTCTTGGTGGGGACGGTGGTCGAGGGAAGTGGGGGGAGGAGGGGATTCGTCCCCGCGTCATAGCCTTTCTTTCCTGAAAAGACTCCCTCACCTTTCTAGCCCTCCCCGTTCTGCCAGACAAGTCATCTACCACATCCTTAGCTCTTATCTCTCTCTCCATCTCCTCACCTGCCCACAGCATGCCATACAGACTCGAGTACGCTACCACATCCGCTTGTCAGTCGAGATCCATTCTAAGCGAACCGAACCCCGAGACCGACGCGTTCAGAGATTCGACGCGTACTTCTTCGCTAATCCTGTCCTCTCCTCGTCTCCTCCCTCGCCCCCTGTCCCTCAGCCAAATGCAAGGTGCCGATAGATTCCTACTCTCTTTGATTTCAGACTGTGTTCCGAACGTCGTGCTCACCTCGTCTCGGTCTCTATCTTCAATCATCATCTCACACTCACAGGGATCAAAGCCCTGTAACGGTACGTAAATCTTCGTTTCCTGGAGCTACAGATGAGCTACCACTCAAGTTTTCTGGCAATGAATTTCTACAGGTACCAAGATCCTCAAGGGAGAGCTTCGATTCGGAGTGAGCCCTTCAGTCGCAGCTAAAAGCGTCCCCCTCGTGGTGTACTCAAGCCTCGACCCTCTCTCGCATCTCTCGTCAGAGTCTTGTCGAATTCAACGGAAACACTACCTTCGCTTGGAGGTCAGAAACCAGCTCTCTGGGCCTCAGCATTCGCTTTGTAGATGCTCAATCGCTGATGTGGACTTTCCCTCACTTCCTCCTGGTCCATTAGGCACTGGGGGTAAGGACGCGTTTCTCAGTCGAAATCCATATCAAGCCCTAGCTTGACTATTCAGGCTGACACTTTCTTCTATCTTATCTTGGTTCCTGCAGATGCGTGACTCCCAAGATCGTTACTAACGTGAAGACAGAGTTAGAGATCGCACCAGGCGTACGTGACAGTTTAGTCAGATGTGTCCAGTCTCCACTATCCGAATTGGTCGGCGTACTCATGCTCATTCTTGTTGAATTAATGCAGGATGACATCAACGGAGATGACCTCGACGGCTGGTCAGATCTCAGGCAAGTCTTGCCTCGAGCTGTTGTCGACCATCTAAGCCCTTACTGACTCGTGCCATCGTACAACAGGGAGGACGATCAGGCCCGTGTCGTGAAGGCGCTCGAGGAGGGAGACATCGATCCGAGCGACAAGTCGACGCGAGTGCTCGGACCAAAGGATCCTCTTTCCGATTTGTCCGTAGGAGACCTTAAGGAGCGACTCGGGGAAGCATCCCTCGTCAAGACAGGAACCAAGGATATCCTCGTAGGTGTATTACAGCCTGCTTGATCGACCAGCTGAGCTGTACTGACGCTATGGTGTTCGCAGGTCGCTCGACTTCGAGAACATCTGGGACCCATGACCGTAAGTAATGACTCGTACCTGATCTGTCGATGAAGCATGCCCTAGACTCATCTCCTGCTTTCCTTCTTGAACTGATCGTACCTGGTCTCTGTAGGAGGAGGAGGAACTTGCTGCTAACCCTCCAAAGAAAGGTCGAGCGAAGAAGGTAAGTGATATGCCACACTTATGAGCCTACGCTCGGATCTCCCTATTCGGATACTGAAACCTTTCTCAATCTACCCAGGCCGAGAAGTCTGATGACTCTGATGCTGAGGAGCAGCCCAAAAAGAAGCGAGCGAAAAAGACGGTCAGCAGTCAACCACGCTTAATGCTCCTGAATATCGTGCTTACCCTTCATTCCATCGTGACCTTCAAGGCAACCAGCGACGATGATACTGCAGCATCTGCATCCACCAGTAGGGCCAAGGCTTCTGCTAAGAAATCTAAGGCAAAGAGCGCCAAGCAGGTCGATTCAGATGCTGAAGTTGAGGACGAGAAGCCGAAGAAGAAAGCTGCTCCCAAGCGAAAGGTCAGTCTGCGGCTTTGAGGTTGCATACAATCTATCTTAGCTTCCGGTATTCCGCTAAAGTTCGTACTTGTCCCATGACAGAGAGCGACGAAGCAAGAGTCCGACGAAGACGTAAGTCCACTGTGAACCCGACAAGATGACGACAGTTGACCGACCTGCGCTGTTATTGTCTCGGCACCACCCGCATCTCGGTTCAAATCACGCAGGACGAGGACGATGAATGAGAAGAAGTCTCTGCTCGTGGGTTCCTAAATCAAGGAACTTGGTAAATGAGTGGGATCTGATGGCCGCGACGACGACGAAAATGATGACGATGACTATGATGACGATGTCTTGCCGGGCAAGATTCCTCAGAGATGCCGACGATGAAGCACGCTGTATGATGACTTGCAAAGCTGAACAAGCAAGACTATGAAAATGGGTTACAAGTCTGTCGATCGATTATCTCCGGAACCGGGACTTCCCTCACTTCAACATCATCCTCATTCCGTAGACTAGCCCACTCCATCTCCCCGTACGACTTCATCTCACCTTGCATAGGATCTATTCCCAGTCCAGTCAGACTCTCATCCTCTCACCATCACTATGGATCCGACTCAAGGCAACCCATTTCGTCTCATCCCACCAAATCCGTCAGAGCCACCAGACGAAGCGTTCGATGAAGCACAAGAGCCCATGTTTGGATCTAACTCCAGCTCATCAAAAGGTCCTGACACAACGGCTTACTAGTCAGTGGCACCTCAGTACTCCCTCCTGCAATGTGGAAGAGTGATCCTGGCAGTTGATCTTCCCGAACTTGGACAATCTCACAGCGCTATCTTGAACATCTCCGCTACCGCAACGACTGATGAGATTAACCAGAGCTATCGAGCGTTGGCACTCGCCCTTCACCCTGATAAGCAGCGAGACGAAACGAGTCGAAACAGCGCGCAGAGAGCTTTCTCTCGTCTTGCCAGAGCCCACCAGGTTCTTTCAAATCCGCGAATGAGGGCTATTTACGATTCTCTGGGAGAAGAAGGCCTCACAGGACGCAACAGTGGGCTCGAGGTGGGGCGACGTGGCGAGAAGAGCACGGATGAGGCACGTACTTCCTTAGCGCTGCTTGACTGATTGCTCGTTGCCAATCGGCCAGTTTACTTATCTCAGACACATCTTTAATGAAAGCAGCTGAAAGCCGAGTTCGAGTACAAAGTTGAAGAGAAGAAACAACTGGCTCAGCATCGACTCATCAATCCTAAAGGCGATATCACCCTCAAGATCGATGCCTCGTCTCTCTTGGCTCGCAAGGAGGAATTTGTTAACGGGGATGACTCAGTCAGCAAGAGGCTCAGCTATGTGCAATCCACACATTACTCGCTTTCCCATTCGTTCGACGTAAGCAGCGTTCGATCGATTCTGGTCCACATGTACACGATCTGACATCCCTCCACAGTCAGCTTCGGTCGGGTCGACGGGCCTGAAGCTTAGGGGCAATATGGCATCGAGATTTCCTAGAGCCAGGACGCAGAGTCGGTTTGGTGGTAACCTGCAAGGGACCGTCAGCACTTCGTTCAGTCCGAAGTGTTTCGCTGAGGTAGGCCATGTCATCCCTTGTCATTAGATCCTTCGCTTCGAGCATAGTGCTGACTAATGTGCAGTTCAGTAGCTCTCTTTTAGCTCCTCGAATCTTGTCAGCAGGTGAGGAGGATCATGATTGTCATCCCGATCGAACGTTTCTGACTCGTAACGCACCGTCCTCAATACAGGGGCTGTCTATCTTATCGATGACGAGACATCGCTTAACGTCTTCTCGCAAGCTCCATCCATCGCGTGTCCTCCCACTCTGTCCTTCACACTGTCTCGACTAGTGAGCATCGTTTTACGCGCGATGACAGGCTCCAATGCTGACTGCTTGCTCATCTTCTCTTCTCAGCTTGCACCTCAACTCAAAGCGCTTCTGACTTTCCAATCAGGTTTCTATACCGTGAGGAGCTTTTACTCTATGCGCTGACCCGAGCCTTGGTCGCTGACGACCTTCGATCTCCAGCTCGGCTCTTGGGGACAGCCCTTCGTAGGGCGTCGACAGGTGAGTTGTGATGTACATACGACGGTTCAGACGCTAAGGTTCTGACGTCCGATTTATATCAATCTACCAGGATCAATCTAGTCTTACCCTTGGACTCACCTCCAAGGTTGATACTCAGCTTTCTGGTTTCAATGCCGAAGTTGAGGTCGGAGGAGCGGATCTTCGTATCGGAGGTGACTGGTCGGCCCGGATTCTCGATGGACTCGAGTTTAAGCTTGGGGCCGGGCTTGGCCTCACCAGTGGATACTCAGTTGTTCTTCAAGCCGCTCGCAAGGTGACAGAGTGGACGAAGCTGACCGTCAGTGTTGAGGGTAAGCCAATCTGTTAATCTCGATGTCCCAGTCCATGTGCTCATCCAATCGTGTCATATCTCAGGATCTGTGGAAGGAATTACACTGAAGCTGAAGTAAGTCGTGAGAAAGGTATCATTCAAGCTCACTTTATGCTGATGGTTTGTATCTCTTGTTAGGATCTTCCGACTCGGTCAGCGGGTGACGATCCCCATCCTGGTTAGCCAAACTCTCGACCCTCAATTCCTCTTGTACTCCATGCTGGTGCCAAGCGCCAGTTATCTAGCTATGCACTACGGTATTCTCGGACCCAGGAGGCAACGCCTACATCGCCGGCGCTGGAAGCAGATCGCAGAAGACAATCGAGAACAGATTGTTGGAATGCAAAAAGAGGCCGCTGAAGCTCAGCTCATTCTGCAGCCCATTGCCGAGAAGAAGCTAGAAAATGAGCGGAAAAATAACGGTTCGTTTCCCAGCGTTTGTCGCTGCAAGCCCTAATCGGTATATTGATTGCTAAAGCCTCGAACGTGAACAGGGCTTGTCATCGAATCGGCTTCTTACGGTCTCCATCTGAAAGAATTGGAACAATCATCAGAAGATGATGAATTGGCGACGATCATCGACGTTCAGGTGCCCCTTCAAGCTCTTGTTGTGGATGGTCAACTGATCATACCTGGAGGTACGTTTCAGGTTCCTACATGTGGTCATCTCTAGCACACTGACCGAAGAATCTGCTCTCATGTAGGGCGATCGAAAGCGAACATACTTGGGTTCTATGATTGTGCCCTCAGGGAGAAGAAGAGTCTTATCATCCGGTACTCGTGGGGTGGTCGCGCTCACGGTGCCGAGGTGGGTGATCTTGAGGCATTGTTGCTACCTTTACGAGAGCACGCTCTGGTATGATTCATGATGTTCGACTGTCCTCCAAATGTTTTTCTGTCGGGCGATTCTATTCTGGACCGGAATCCTCTTCTTCCTTGTCTTCTCACTTTCCTCTCTTCCGATAGACCATACGACCGTCATCGAGACCCTCTGCATCTGCCACAACCACCATCACCATGTTCAGCCAGTTGACGTGCACATACTTGAGTTTAGCTGCTCTCCTGCTCGCCTCCGGCCTGACTGTGCTTCTATTCTCGCTTCGTTGGAGGAAGGAAGACCTGGTGATCGACATCATTCTAACGTCAGCCCAGATCGATGGTACGCCCCGACACCTTCCTAGAGGGATCGTGGTACTAAAAAAATCTCATCATCGCTTTTTCTGCACACGACGTCCTGGCAGCCGCTGTTGGCCTTGGGACTCTTTTCGTTTTCTGCGCCCTGCTCTCGACTCTAGCCATCTCACGCCCTCTTCAACGAACCGGCGCCCTGGTGGCTCTCGTATGGACGCTGATCATCGCTGCACTTGCCTCTATCGCTCTCGGTACCGCTGTATGGTTTCACAGCCTCAAGCAGTTCACACGACTAAGCTCAATCCGGGATTTGTTGAACGATGCCACAGTGAATCAACTGGAGGATGTACTTGCATGGTTCGTGAATGGATGCTACGCTAGCGATGCGGATTGGCCAAGCTCCTGACACTCTGTGGCCCCGTTCAGTTGCGTATCCACCGGATCCGTCCTGGGTGGTCGAGCTCGCTCCTGCGACACGGGGAGACACCTGCCTGGATGCGAACCTTTGCTCATCACCCTGTCCGACCGCATCCTCACGAGATGCTTCTGGTGAGCGCGAAAACATTCTGCGACAGCCGGAACCCCGCGCTCATCTATATGCATCGCTGTTCAGTCTTTGCTATGGTTGCGTAGCGATCCTGCTGGTCTTGATTCTTTCTACCATATGCCTCATCAAAGAAGTGAGTCTGAAGTGACTAATCTGCTCGATGGCGCTCCCTCGGGGCTAATTGAGACCTTCGTTGTAGCGGGCCCTCTTGGTCAGGTTCCAGAGGATTGAAGAGAAGGGAAGAATCGCTTTCATTTGAGTTGGACGCGATGAATTGCCTGAGCCTTCAGTCAGAATTGATGATCGTAATACATGCAATCACAGAGCAACGTCCCATCTCATCGCTGAACTTGTGTCTACACGTCCTGCTCGTGATCGGTAATAATGCTAAGGGCGGGTATCATGGATAAATTAGACCCGACTTGAGCTCATGAGCCAGAGAGGATGTCAAACTCACCTAAACTCGCGAAGGAGAGAGCACTCTCCTCCATTCTCCAGATCGATATTGTAAACATGAAAGACGCCAGACGAAGAGAGGACGAAAACTTGGGGTGTTGTTCTGATGAGTGAATGAGCCAATGGTAAGGCACAGTTGGACGATAGTTCCTGCGACAAGGACCATCTCATCGCTTCAGACGACGACGCCACTCACCCGCTCATAGCGGCGACGCAACGCATGCCTCCCCCTCTGAGCTTGACATGTGCGAAATCTCTTTGAGGATCCCACATTTCCGTCAGGCCCGTTGGAAGATACCCGCCGAAGCTTCCTGCCAGATTTCGAGTTAAGTGCATGCTTCGCCGCTTAAGACTCGCCGATGCCGATGAGCTTGGCAGATTAGCCCCTTTGCTGGATGGATGAGACGCGTCGTATCCATAAGGTGGCGATTGCGAGGATGTGGTAGATGACGGTGATCCGGGTCGATCTGTACCAGAGGTGGAGAAGGCGGAAGACCCGTTGGCTGATGGTGCCGTGGACTTGGCTAGCTTGAAAATGTGGATGGTATCGGAATCGCTGGAAACGGCGAGCAAGGTGCTCATGAGATTAAAGTTAATGGAAAAGATCTTGGCTGAGTAGGTTCCCCTCCTGAATTGGGCGACCTTATCTGCTCCGGGAACGGAAAAGACTCTGATGACGGTGCCCTTGTCGGAACAGGTGGCGAGGAGGTCCCCTGCCGAGTTCATGGAAAGGAACGCTATCGGCGACTTATGAGCTCGGATGACGTTGGACGCAGCGAGAGTCAGAGTATCAAACACCAGTACGTCGCCAGTCGAAGAGGGTTGAGTATGTTGAGGTGAAGTCAGTGGAGAGGTTGCAGATGGGATTGGGGATGGATAAGCGAGAAAGGAGTTGTCCGGAGAGGGCGAGAGTGCACATATCGCTGCATTTGGCCGCAAAGATGAGTTGGAGTCAGCTCTTGTTCGACTGCTGCGCGAGAAAATTCAGAAACGAAAGAGCCACACCTTCTGGATTGACGCTGGTATCAATGGTGTGCAGCAGCTTCATGGTGCTGACGTCGTAGATGTATATTTCCTCCTCAAGAACGACCACCATGCGCTTTCGATTGAGCTTGACGGCGAGGATCGATGTAGGGAAGAGCAGTTCGCAGATAGTCGATTCTCTCTGGCAAGATGAAACGGATAGAGCTCGTCAGCGCTCGATGTGATGCGACTAAGCTCATCGCCCAGCCTTATTGACCTTATTGAAGGGACTTGCCTTTGTATTGACGATGTGAAGTCGGCGAGGAGACTCCTTTGGCTGATCAGCTGCGCCGACGAGGGCAACGAGCGATGTGCAGAAGAGCATCTCGACTATGCCTATCGCTCCTTCATCTGAAGCGACCAGTTAAATGGACATCCCCAAAGAGATCAGCCTGTGTTTTTGTGTGAGGCTCGAGGGAAGCATGGATGGAGACCGACTCTTAGAGTACACCCGGCCGTACGGGTCAGTGTTGAGGATCTGGTAACCCTTCTTGGTACCAACCGAGACGCACGAGAAGTCCTGGTTGAAAGATGCGAAGCTATATGGAGTGGATCGATGGTTCAGACTGAGGACTTGAGGTCGAAGACCCATGGCGTTACGACAACTGTTGACATGGGCGGACGGGCCCATGACGGTATCCGGATTCGACTGACAGAAGTTGAGGCGATTGCCTTTGGGACGGGGCCATGGTGTGAGGGTGGCTCGGGATGAGTGGGCCAGGGTGAAAGGGAGAGGAGGACGAGAACAAGGAGAAGCGGGAGGGACGAGAAGGGAGATAGCCGATCGACGTTGATGGATAGAGGCGATGATTCAGTCGGGGACTTGGGGGTCTGCTTGCCGGGACATATCACTTCACTTCCTCACTTGGTTCATCTTCTCCATCCCAGGGGTACCAGCTCATACCGCCCTGCGTCAAGCTCGCAACCGAATCCAATCACTTGAAACGTCATCTATACCGAAACAGCACTCGACTCAACCCCACCCATCTGCTGCTCTTAAGCCTGACTGACAGCGCCGTAGCTTTGTCCTTGGATCCGTTGCTGCTGGCCATGTTGAGAAGCAGGCTATCCGGTCAAACAACAGGACAGGAAGACAGTGTAAGCGACGAGCCGAGGTAAGCGCAAGGGTCGTATTCCTTGCACTGCGATACCAGAAACATACCTCGTAGGTACCGTTGCCGATGTAAATGAAGCCGTTGTCTCCATATAGCTCCTCGGCTGCAAGGTGTGTGTGATGTATCAGCTCCCTGAGCCGTTTGAACGGGTCGGGCTGGCCCGAAGAGAGGCCCGAAGAGAGACCCACCTTGAATTTTCTTGTAGATGAGCCAGAAGGCGTGAAGATGCCCAGGAAGATATCCAAGAGAGGTGAGAAGGATGTTGATCAGAAGATCACACGAGCATCCTGTAACGAAAGCGGCGGCAGCTGAGTCGTCGTCGAAGGAGGGGGCAGCAGAGTGTCAAAGTCAGCTAGGAAGTGAGCGTGAGGCCGATGTGGGATGGGGAGAGGATTTTCTCGAAGACGATGTAAAGACTTGTAGAGCTGGTGACTTACCAGGAGGGAAAAGGATAGCCTGGAGGAGGACGGAGTGGCGGGATTGTCTCGCAATGGCGATTAGAGACTATGGCTCGAGAACTGACAGTGACCAATCTAAACGACTCACGACGAGGACTAGAAGAACGTCAGATGCGCGCATGATGAGTGTGATACTTGGGATTGGAGGTGTCTCGGGTAGGTGGATGTTGGTAGAGAGCCGTTCTCACTTGTCCTTGTCGCTTCACCCGACGATGACGTTTCCACGTGGCGATCCTTCGTCGACGCTTGATCCGTCGAAAGATTGACCTTTAAGGAGAATGACTCAAGCGCTGACACATCTTGACTCCATCATGAATCGTTCTCAATTCCGTTCTTCACATCCAGCCCAAGCAGCAGATTATCGATCAACCGCGTCTTTCCGCACCGCATAGCTCCGGCAATCACCCATCCCTCACCCCCCCTCGACAGTCCTGTCGATACAGTCTCATTCTCACCAGCGGATTCAAACGTCTGTGGAGAAAATACCTCAACGTACTCGAGCTCCACCAGGCCTGATGTCCGACGAGCCTCATCTTCGATAACGTCGACTGCGGCCTGCTTGACTTTCGCACCCGTCGCAGTCGGGTCCTCCTTAGCGAGCCGAGCGGCGGCTTCTAGAGCCCGATACAGTGTGGGTGCAGACTGAAGCTCAGTCGGAGACAAGTACGCATTGCGCGAGGAAAGCGCCAGGCTGGAAGGTGGAGGCGCTCGGGTGGTAGGGTGGATGTAGAGGTTGTTCGGTGACGGGTGGGTAAAATGAAGGTCCCTAAGCACTGTAAGGGATGAGGCCCGTGATACAAGAAGCACGTGGTGGGACGCGGTGAGACGACATAAGGCAAGTAAGCCGGATAGGGAATGTAAACGGACTGGTCCGGAGTAAGAGAGCTTGCTGGATGTCTTTTTGGCCAAAGTGAGCGATATCTGGCTGGACAATGTTGAAAAGCTTCGAAACAACGGTTGCGACTCCTCTGAAGAAACCAGGTCGGATTCGTCCTTCCCTATCATTTGGGCGACGAGTGTCAGCACTTGAGTACGCGCTTTTGGAATGAGTGCAGGACGCTCACATGACGTCTCCATATCCTTTGACCTCTACAAATGCCCCCTTTTGGTCAGCCACGACAGTCGTAATTCCTCTCGGATAGATCTCTTTAGCCGAAGGGGCAAAAACAACGAGCGGACATTGATCGCTTCCAAGCGTGGTGGATTCAGGCTTTCTGGCGTCGAGGAGGTCGGACAAGAGAGCAAGATCTTTGGGAAGAGTCCGGGGATAAGTTGCGAGGTCTTCGGTAGGAGCGAACTGAGAAGGGTTGACAAAGACCGAGAGCACGGTAAGAGGCGAAGTCGCGAGCGATTCAGAGACTGATGATGCGGTCAATGGTTGGTTAGTCTTAGGTTGGAATTGGCTGATGAGCATCAAGAGATTTTACCGAGGTCGAGATGGCCTTGATGAAGTGCGCCCATAGTTGGTACGAATCCGACTTGACGGTTATGGGTTCTTGCTTGGGCTCTCCAGGCTCGAAGCTGACGAACTGTCGTGAAGACGGGGATCGAGTTGGAGGCCAAGAGACTGATGGACGACCTCATTGGTGGTGTAGTTGAGCAGTGGACAGGCTGGATACGAGTAGCGGGTGGTTAGGACTGCCGTCGGTGTCGAGCCGAGTCGATTCCCGAGCTCGCTGGAAGCGTCTCCTCTCATCATCATCGACACCACCACCATCCCATCAACCTTGTCCTCGACTCTCGACCTTCCTCATGGTTCGTATCTCACCGCTCCACCAACCCATCACACCTCCCCTGACACTTCTCCTTCATCCCAATAGTCCGCTCCCCTCCATCTCGTTCCTGCAACCAAGTCTACCTCGGGCTCCTCTCCATCTGTCTCCCTCTCCACCACGGCCAATTCCCACGGTCTTCATGACACTCTAAGGCACGGTGGAGCTCGAAGTATCGTCAACGAGATCAAGCAAGATGACTTCCAGAAGCGACTCAACCACGTCAGTCCCCTCCCTTGCTTCCAGCTGTCTTCATTCTCCAATGTCCTCCCAGCAACGCCTCTTGCAACATGCCGAGCAGTAGATCAAGCGTGGATTGCTCTCCGCAACGTGATAATACTCCCAGGCATACTAACAAGAATATCGCTTCCAATCCGTATCATGTCGATCCGATCATCTCAGTGGGAGGAGACTCAGCGCAACCTGAAGCTTCAGATGCAGCGGAACGCGTACGGCCTCGGTGCCCCACTTCGATCTATGATGGAGAGGAAGATCGTTGCTACTGTATGTGTACTCAACTCGATCGCTGTTCGCCACGTCCCTTCTCTAACAGCGTACACCACTTCATGACCTTCAGGACGCTGCCCTGCCTCAGTTCTCCTCGTCGCAATTCCATCTCGATATCCTGGCAGGCAAGGATGAGACTCTCGACGTTGAACATTTCTTCTCTGGTCAGTCTACGATCAATGCGAGGAGAGAGCTTACTACTCTCAAACAAAACGGCTGACTTACATCTCGCCATCAGGCCCCGAAACCTCGACTTCGGAGCACGACACGTGGCACTCTCAAATGGAGCGCAAGATGAAGCTGTAGCTTACCCTCCAAACTCATGATTAATGATATGACGCGCTCTGTAATCCAGTGGACCTCGATCGAAGCGCACATCCGGCTGATCTGTCGTTCTCGAGGGTTCATGCCCCTAATTATCAGAACACGGATTCGCTGTTCTAGTGGACTGCTTTGACAGCTGATTGTTGTACTACGCATCCACTCCCAGTCGTCCCCCCAGGTGTCAGCTCAACGACCTTTTAACAAGAACCCAAGTCATCAAGCAATTCAAGCAAGACTCGGGATCTGGCCACGACCAGCTCACGCTCCATGACCCTCGACCACTATCGTTCGGTCTGGTAGGAAATCAATGCTAGTCTGGATGTACGTCGGGATCGTACATGTGTCGCGACAAAGGCGGAAGTGATGGACTAGGCTCGCCCCGGTCATGGACGCTCAGGCAGACAAGTGAACGGTACCGAATCAAAGGTACGGTTGGTGGAAGGTGGTGGAGACCAGCTGGAGTGCTAGACCGGTCTGGTGGTGCTCGAGTTATACGCTAATCTCATATTTCTGATGCATCGATAACTTTGTCTCCTAGAGACCCATCACGTCAGTCCTTTGTTGGTAGAGCGTGAGCAGTCTGAGTGTATGCTGCGGTAGATATCATCGGCATCCCCCTCGATAATCGATTGATGTTGTCCAAGACTGCAAGACCATCACGACAACGCATCGCGATCATCTTGGCCGCGTTCTCAGCCGGCTCCTGGATCTTCATGCTGACGTCAAGATCCCATTGGACAGACGATGTCAGCCGGCGACTAGTCAGTACTTCTTAGAATTCGCCAACCAGCAACTCAATCCAATTGTGTACCTGACTCGTTCTCGCCCTCCAGGCCAACTTCCCCTACGTCATGTGGTCGGTGGCATTCAACTCGACGTTCCTACTGGGATATTTCTTAGTCGAGCTAGCGTCTCCCTCAGCTCTATCGCACGTCCCGCCACTTTTACGAATCGCCAACAAGCATGCTCTTGTCGTCTTCCTTTTCGTGAGTCTGACCTTCTGATTCGGCCTATCCCCCCCCCCCCCCCCCCTTTTTTTTTCCAGGCTCACCACTTATCATGTGTAGGCCAATGTGATGACTGGTCTCGTCAACGTCTCTGTCAATACCCTGGACCAAAGCTCGGCCTCGGCAGTAGGGATCTTGACTATATACAGTGGCCTACTTTACTGGATAGTCTGGCGATACGATAAGTATCGACAGGTTTAGATATGCCTTGACCTCTTTCTCAGCTTGTCATGCGATTGAATGTCGATCGCGATGATTCGTGAAGCTTTCTTTAGCTGATTTGGCCTGCACCAAGCCGTGGTTCATGACAGCAACGATCGATTGGACTTCTCAAGCTAATCTGCTCCTCACGTTTCGCCATGCCCTCGACTCATGGTTACCATTGGCATGCAAGATCAAAGGCCACTGCCTTTCTATAGATGCCAATGCTTTCCCTTCATCCTTCCTTCTGTTGGTAGTTAGGGCGACTTGTGTTAGTCATACAGCGATAGAGATGGATGGCGGATAATTAGATTCATTGTTCTTGGCTCTTTCGCCAGACAACAAAATACTTTTTGCGAGAGCTTGTGAGACGCTGAGGAGCAAAAAACGCGTCGACTATAAATTGAGAGGAATCTAGCGTGTCGTGTGCTCGATACAACTCTGGTCATTCAGTCAATTGTTCCTATCGTGCGTGAGGAAAACCTAGAGCAAGACTCGCTACGGCTGTCAAGTAAGAACAAGGGATCGACTCCTGAGAGTCAGCTCGGCGAAATCATACGGTTTGATCATGCAGCCTCGCAGCGATCCTGCAGTTGCGATGTGCATGTACTAAACAAGTCGCTATCGGCATGGGTCAAGGGTCGGAGAGCCGGATCGTGAGTGGCATCAATCAGCAGCCTCGAGCTACAATATATGTGCGGAAACCTGATCTTGTACGCAGACTAACGTACGCGTGCACGCATTCCCAAGGGCCTGCATCTTGATGGCCTTGCCAAAGCTCCTACCGTTCGATCTCTACACGAGGACTTTGCCTTGATCGTCTCCCTGCTACCTTGGATGCTTGGTCGGCGGACTGGCTAGCGATCGTTCCAGGCTAAGCGAGACCGGCAGCGGGGATAAGAACGTGCTGTGGGATCATTGGCGCGAGTGTGAGTTTAGATGGAGATGATGACTGCTAGATGAGGAGTGAGGAGCCCGAACGCGATCCGCATCGAGGCTGCTGTGCCGCCCTTGGACCACCAATTCGATCGTCTGCTGCACAGCTACAAGTGTCCTGTTGGATGAGAATGAAGTCAGCTATGCATCCGACGGGCGTTGCGGGGAGAGTAGTTGGTCGGATTGATGATGGTAGTCGCTTGTCGTCCATGGAGTTCATCGCGCTGTTAACTCATAATGAGCGAGATGAAGGAGGAGAGCGCCATTCTCTCTTTCATCTCGACATCCTTATCATGCTCGATTTTGTTTATCGTTCTTGAACGACTAATTCTCTCTTCAAGAAGCACTCAATCAACCGGGCTTTGCACCTCGACCAGAATGGCGCTCATCTGTGGCGTCTTGAGCGGCATGTGAACGATCCTAGTTCCTGTTTATCGATGTACAAGTCTCGCCTGCTCAGTAGGTGACGATAAGACTAAGCTGTACACTCAAGCCTCTTGGTACGTTCCAAATGAGGCGATCATTGAGTCCATGGGAGGGCATTGCAGCTCTCATCTACATTCACCCAATACAGAGGTTTGGATGCTGGATCGAAGCTGCGACGAGGTCGAAGATAATCAGGTCCATGATATACGATAGGCCAGGCAGCGGTGTGAGGCAGTATTACGATCGGTAGATCCATAGTCCAACGGGTGTCATTGAAGCGAACCTGAGGCTTTGGATTTATGGTCAGCGAGATTTCTAGGTGGGATTGTACTGCTGATGCATGCCATGGGACTGTGATAGAAGGAAGAAAGACGCGACTTGGCTTGAAGAAGGTACAGAGAGTGTAGAGCTTCGATGCGGCAAACAAGCATGATGGAGCGACAAATCATCCGAGAGGCTGGAGGCTCTGCGCAAAGAGCCAGGCTTTCTGGTTGGATGACCTCCCCAACGAGGTGTGGCAAAGCTCCCGGGATGAAGCAGTCGGCATGATTAGGTGCTGATGTAGCCCCGTCGATGAGGGGAGCTCAGAGGAAGATTATAAGCGACCAGCAATGGTGAGCGGGAACCGATCATCCAGAGCAAGCTCAACCAAAACACACAACCAGGCAAAGGACTTGATGACCCAAGTCGGCTCGAAGAACGACCCTGAAGGGGTATCATAAGGCGTTACGACAAGCAGAATAAGATCGAACGCGAGATCAGCAAGCAACGTGGATCCTTACGAAGACAAGCGTCACGGGAAGACCTGATTCAGATATCGATAACTCTAAAAACCAGGATACATGGGTAGCCGTTCGACAGGCATGCATGGTATTGACGATGATCTCACAACTGGTCGAGGCCTTACTTGTCGAAACAATGCTGCGAAGGACAAGCAAAAGCGAGACGATGCAACGTGAGTGAAGACATCGATATAGCAGTGATGATGGAGAGCGTCGAGAGCTCTGCTTCTTCCCGGAATGGAGGAAGAGAGATGTCGAGAGTAAGATACAACGAGCGGTGCAAGTTGGCATGGTGAGTGGAAAAAGTAGCAAGCGTCTGTGGGTTGTCGAATGCCTGACATCTTGTGACTCAGCTGAAGTTATTACGATGTAGCCAAGTAAAGTGCGAGGTCGGATGTCGAGCGAGTGGCATATCTGATCATTCGCCTGTCCAGAGAACGGCTTGAGGGACAGAGAAAGAGATTGAGCGGAATTGGCGAACAAACGATTGACCCGTGCTCGACAACAAGCTGTTCCAAGTCTTTGAGACGAGGCGATCGATCATCAAGCGAGCTACCAGCATCGGTGTAGCTATGGTATGTCTGATCTGAAGAATGCTTGTATCGGCGTGCGTAAAGGGTTGAAGTACAGGAATGAACATGAGATCAGCCAGCAGTCTCAAACAACAAACGCCAACGGTCTTGCAGAGACTGAGCGACGCCAGAGAGCTCGCATGACCATGCTTGCCGAATCATAGTTAAACATGTGATGGATCACGCCTTGCTAGCGGCCAGAATGACGCGTCGACTGTTAAGGCTGATGCTCGACCTGGATAACATCTTCGCAGGTAGCCCACACACTGGGCCTCTTCCTTGCAAGACTAAGCACTGCACTCCAGTAGGGTCTCAAGGAATGAAGGTAAGGGAGATGATAGACTCACAACCGGCCGGGTTTTGACAACATTGGATGCGATCCTTGCGAAGGCGAGTCTCGAAGGACAGCGCGATCCTACGGCGAAGATGGGTGTTCCGGCATCAAGGCCGACTGAGATGAACAGAAGATGGTCGTACGACTGAGCTCTAGGCACAAACGAGATCACAAGCTGGCTTGGAAGAGTGAGGTGAGGGTATAACAGAGCGGATGAGCCGGAGCTCGCCGATTCGCCCCTTCCGGTCAATGAGCAAGGCTTGACTGTGCTCACATGAGACCACCTGAGCTGATCGTTTAAGATGTGAGAGCCGGATCACTGATCGACGCATGGCGTGTGCTTGTCAAGACCGGCGAGCAAGACAGGATGGACGGCGATAGAAACGAGTCTTGGGACGCGTCTTGGGGCGAATCTTGGGACAAGCTTAAGGGATGGATGCGACGCTTCCATCTCGATTCGTCGGCAGTCGCAGATAAGTAGGCTGACGAAACGAGAGGACAGAGATCGAGAGGATGCATATCGAGGTGTCAGGAGCGATGAAGCGTGGAGCAGAGAGGGTGTAGGTCAGACGTGTTGGTGGTCTGTCATGTGGTCTCGTGTGGGCGCCATTTTGAGGGACTCGGTCGATGTAGTCTCTCACCAGGCTCGTCGTCAACTGCCAGCTACCTCCGCATCTCCCTTCGACGACTCTCATCGATCCCGCCTAACGTCCGCTGGTGGTGGTATCTCTAGGACTTATCGTTTCCTCAACGCAACTCCATCCGATCTCGTCCGACCTCGCTTACCTCTTCTGCCCAGCTTGGCGTCATCTTCCTCTCCTCCCTGTTTCTTCTCCCTTCCGCTCTCACGCTTCATTCGCCTCGCTTGATGCGTCCATCGCTCTGATGGCCATCGGTATTGCTAGCATAACGCGCTCAGCAAAGGAACAGACCTCACACACCTCCATCCCTGTCTCAACCCAGCCGTTCTCCCACCGGGCCTTGCCGACCACCTGCTCGTCATCTCTCTCCCGCTCCCTCCGCTGCCGAACAACCTCTCGAGCTATTACTACACCATCAATCCCACCCAATCATGCTCATCGATGCTGCTCAGCACTCATCAGGCTGCTGCTGGCTCATCATATCCATCCAGTATCGCAGCATCTCGTCATTACGCAACCCACCGGCCCGACTCACTTCTCTACACCCCTTCCATCATGAGCCTCGACTGCCTCAGTCGAGACGAGCCGCTCTAGCTCGTCTGGATGTCAGTCTACCATCTAGATGATCTGCTGGACACGTCGAATACAACCGGGACAGGACAGCAGCGCACACTGGGTTCTATCAGTTCGACGTGACGTTCCGCTTTGCACTCAGCCCTGTGCATACTTTCTTGGTCTCCTTTACATGCTCTGTGTGATATATGACAACAATTGCAAACAAAAAAGCCTGATCGTGGTCCCGGATGGCAGCTGATTGGCATCTCAACTGTCATGCCAATACATTTTCGCGTCTGCTTCCTTCCTGGCCGCTCCTTCCTCTCTGTGGTCCTGACTGATAGCTGATACTCCTTGACTATGCGGTATGGGTGAGGATGTCGCTTCTGCGCTGTATGTCACACTTGATGGGGACGAAGCAGACCATGCAGCAATCTAACAAGCTACCCTTGTCTTGTCATCCATAGCACTCCGCCAGTGCCTGTCATGACGTTGTCGGCTGCTTATCCTCGTCGTATAGCCGGTAAACCTCTCGGTTACCCTTGCAGTGGCCCTACGGACCACGCAACGGATGCCACTGTACTCAGTTCCTGTTGAGCACTCCAGCTTCGCCCTTCTCGCCCTGTTTGCCTCGCTCGCCAAGCGACATGTATACTGATTAGACGGGGATGCTTGCGCTATGACTCGACACTGTGTATACTATGTGCCTTCTTACACTATCAGTGAATGTTGTGATGAGCCAGTCCTGGCGTGCACACTCACTCTTGTCCATGCAGCTGATGGTCTTTTAGCAAAGCAACACGGCTCAGATGCCGTATGTACAGTTGTCGGCACTTCTCAGTCATGATGATTGACGCCGAGACCCGCTCAACCTTCATGTAAGCGGTCAGGGAACCCTCGCAGTAAGTGACATCAACCTGGTTTCACCTGATATCACCTACTAGACAGCCTCTCCTGCTCTCCGACCTCATGTTCGGTATCATATGTGCTTGTGCTTCAGATCTGCTCATCTTGCCGTTCTCCTGGGCTCACGCCGTCCTCTGTCTGATACAAAAGCAAAAGCAAAAAAAGTGAGTCTGTCCGGAATCGAACGTGGTACCCGTTGCTGATGAAAGCAGCGCTGACTGAGTTCTTGTTGGTGAGTCAAAGCTGATGTAAAGAAGCTATGGACAATAGATCTGTATTGCATGATGTCAATCGCATCCGACAGGGATTGCGCTGTAGTCCCTCTCGCTTGCATGAGCTCCTGCTTGACCTAATTCTGCGACACACGCGATCGAGACACTCTGTCCAGACGGAGTTATAACATGGAAATGGAAAGAATCGATTTGCCTGACTCAAGAAAATGTAAAACCCCACACTGGCTGTAGCTCATCTGACGCGCACTGCTGCTTCTCTGGAGTAGGCAAGATCCTCCAACTTTGCACACTGGATCTGAGCAAGAACACCCACATCTTGATCTTGAAACCTGCTAAGATGGCCACTTGGTCTGTTAAAAGTGCCAGAATCATCAGGCCCTCTGTGCGACCTCCTGCATGCGGGCTTCTCGGTCCCCAGTCTTGCAGTCCCGTTGCTGGATATGGGATTGATATTCTTGAGCGTGTTTCGGCTGAATTACGCCATTCAGATCAGCTGTCCGGGACATGGGCGAAAGAGAGACAAGAAAAAAAAAAGACCACGGCCAGGAATTGAACCCTGAACCTCGGCCTTCCTGGTACACGCTCTAGTCTGGATCTTGACTGACGGATACAATCGATCTGGAGGTGTACGCTGCGATCAGTGATGCGTATGTCCTGGAAAGAACTACCCGTTCTGTACTGAAGCGATCGAGCTCACGTCTCGCAGGCGTCACCCTCTTGCATGTGACTTGTTGCCGGGAATCTCGAGGTCACCTCACAGTGGCTGGGAGGTCAAACTAAGTCAGAGCCATCACGGGGACTTCTGCAAGCGGATATTCTGCGTCTGTAGTCTCGTGCGCCCGCTGTTGATTAGACATCAGACACTCTTGGGCGGTACGCAGCTGCCTCATGTGACTGATGATTGATGTCTGACACAGAAGCAGAAGACAAGAAGGGCTTCCTGTTGCGATTAGCTGTTATCTGGATGGGTACTGAGAGTTGATGATCCAAGGTCTTGAATCGATGATAGCAGCTAAAGGTAAGAAAAGTAGAGGCTTATATAGCTATGGAGAGAGTCCAAGGAAGATGGCAAGATGTTCCATGCTGTGTATGCACCGCTCTTGCATAGCCGCAATCCGTCACTCTTCCACAGCCACGATGTACTGCTCTTGCACAGCCAAGATACACTGCCCGCCCACTCGACGCCACACTACCTATATTTAACATTTGGAACTTGTCTATAGTTCCATGAGCTCCCCACTGCAGAGATACAAAGCACCCTTGAATGACACTGAACTACTTCATGTAGTGAGCAGCGACTATATAACACAAAAACAACAGAAAGAAAAGGCCTTGACAAGTAGTCGAATTCTACTCCCATTCATTAGATACTGAATATGCGGTCGATGTTCCCGAGCGCCGTCCAAGAGATAGTTGTTGTCTTCCGGATTCGCTGTCCGGACAGGAGTAGAAGAGATTAGAAAGCAGAGTCAGGATTCGAACCTCAAACCTTGCGCTGATTAGCTGATGTGCTGTCCCAGAAGCTGGTTGTCGAGCAAGCTGCCGGATGCGGGACTCAGCATGTCATGTGCTGGATGACGACTCGAAGCGATTGTTCGGCCCATACTGATGCTGACATGCTCAAATTCCGCAAGTGCACTGCTGTCGTACATATCACGCCGATGAGGTGTTTCAAGAAAACAAAGGGTATCTGAGAGGCCGGACAAGGTGTCGCGATGGCCAAAGTGACTTTCGAGAGCGGGTTTTCCCACTGTTACAGCCGTCTGATTAAGTCCCTGAGTATGCTTCCGGCACTTTCGAGCACACTGGACTCGCAATATATTCTCAATGGGGACGAGACTGAATCAAAATAGAAGGTAAAGAAAAGGCTCTGAAGGGAAATCGTACGTCGCCGCCGGGCCTGGACTATCTTCCATCTCGTGAAGTCTTACCGCAAAGCAGGTCATCTGTCGATGCGAAGAGTGACAGTTGCTTGAAGAGTGGCAGATGAAGGTTTCAAGCTATCACTTGTGCTTTGATGAACGGATCGGGCCCGACCCATCAACGAGTGCTTCTTCGCCGTAGGATGGCAATCCCGATGTAGTATCTGCCTTGTACGCGAGGTCAACGGTGCGGTACATCTTTCTATGTTAGGTCAGGCCTGCGTATGCTGCATCCCCTGTCACATCAGACTCCACTCTCGCAGGGCAAGATGCATACAGCACGATTCTGCAAGACAATAGTGATACACTATGACCATGCATACTGCATGAGGCAGATGCCAAGGATGCATTCCGACCGACGTATAACCGGACGGAGGCTCGTGATTGCCCTCTGTAGGCCGCAGCCACGTGTTTAGTCAGGAATCAGGTGTCCGCTCAGCACTGTGACCGTTCGGGCGCGACAAACTAAAAGGATACAAACCTCTCGCGCAAGGTGACGTTACCTAGTCGGACTTTCACATGGACCCCACACTAATCTATCCCGGACCTTGTGGAAATCTTCGTGTGCCGCGATAGGTTGCTTTCTGGAACGAGTCTGGCCGACCGCCGTCAGGACCTTGATGCGAAAGACGTCACATGTGCCCGATCTCCGCGAACTTCGAGAGACCTCTGAGGGAGACGTCTATCAGACGTCTCTCGTTTCCCTTAACAGATGTCTCGAGACCGAAACAGTCTCTGAAAGGTTTTGCAGGATCGTCCATGAGATGTCTCTTAGACGTCTGTCAGACGTTTTGTTTGGATGTCCCATGGATGTCTCAGGAATGTTTCTCAGACGTCGCTCACTGTCGTTTCTGAGGGAGATCCAGGAACGTCTGAGAGACATCTCGCGCCAAACGTTCCAGAGACGTCTTAGCAACGTTTCTGCGACCTCTTCACCTCACTCGGTCAGCCGCACGACTGTTTCCCGTAAACATTTGTGGAACACTTCTGGCGAGAGGTGTATTGCAGTCTCCTGTAGTAGCATAGGCGTCTCTGTTGCGATTAGCTGTTATCTGGATGGGTACTGAGAGTTGATGATCAAAGGTCTTGAATCGATGATTGTAGCTAAAGGTAAGAAAGGGGGAGGCTTTTATAGCTATGGAGAGAGTCCAAGGAAAGTCCAAGGAAAGTCCAAGGAGAATGCCAAGATGTTCCATGCTGTGTATGCACTGCTCTTGCACCGCCAAGATACACAGCCCGCCCACTCGACGCCACACTACCTATCTCTAACAGTCCCACTCGACGAGTGTTAGGAATAGGGTACGCCAAGGCGGCAGTGTAGGATGAAGTGTGGAAGCGGGTGGAACTTTCTGATTTGATATTGGCACAGTCACATGGAAACATTCTT
>BCKM01000007.1:967208-1042350 GCA_039545415.1 Udeniomyces megalosporus | reverse complement strand
TCACATCCCTCTTCCCTCCACACATCTTTCGCCATCATCCCGACACCCTCGCCTCCAGCTCTCCAGCCATATCTCCCACCCCGAAATCTGGTTCTCACATCTTCATCAATCTCACAAAACGTCTYTTGCGCGCAAAACCCGATTCGCTTCTTTTCGCGTCATAGACCCTAAATCTGGTCCAAAATCGCTCAGTCTTCTGCTGGTGTCATCCAGAAAGTCTCAATTTTCCCTCTCCGCAAGCGTGGCTTGATTTCCGTCACGCAGTGGTGTCGTGAGGCATGTATAGCGACGGTTTTGACCCCTCAGAAGGCCGTAACGATCAATTTCCAAGTTCACAAGGCTTCTCAGATGCGTACGCAATGACGTGGAAATGGAGATGGGTAAAGGGCATGATATCATCGAAAAGCAACGAAACAGCTGGCATGGTATGGGGAGATGGTCATGAAAGGCGCGCTGAAGAGTGTACAAGACGACCACAAAACGCCCCGAGAACACATGGGGTCGACCCAAGAGTGACGAACATGTGTAGGGACAACCCAACGAAGAATAAAAATCTTCACCCAAAGAGTGGCCAAAGTGAACCTGGACCTGTTAATCGAGTGAAAAAAAAATTTCGCGATTACGACGGCGTTTTACTCATTTTACGTATGGTGGGTCAGCGTCTCGGTATACACGGCTGGGGGAAATCGGAACGACGTTTGGTGCTGGTCGATCTGTTTGGTAGGTCGTAAAAAAAAAAACAGGAATCGATCCGGATCTACAGCAGGGGAAGCAACCAAACAAACAGGGACACTCGTCAGCGTACAATCGTGGCAGAGAAGCGGGCAGGATGAAATCGGTACTAGAATCCTGTAATGACGATCGGGAATGACCTGGATCATGACCTTGACCGTTAGGATGGACAAAGAGTTGACACCTGGTCAGTCCGAGGACGGGTAACAGCGGAGATGGAGAGCATACGAGCGATAGACAACACTACTCACTTTCAAGATGACCGGATAGACGATGGCTTGACGACGAACATGGTTCCAGCGCGTTGTGATGTGAGGCCTTTGGTGCTGGACAGGCGGAATGATAGGTGGAAGGTAAGAGCAATGAAGCATGTTAGCACGGTACCGTTCGAGGAGATAGATGACAGATGAATGTCTCCATGCCGCGGACCGACATACGCAAGAACCGATACTCACAGTATGAAGCAGCAACTAGAGATGACAGGTTCCAATGGATAGAGGTCGAGAGGACGAGGAGGAGGTACGATGACGATGGTTGGTTCGGTATCGGGGTCCGAGGTCGAGGGCGAGCCATGATGGACGAGTATCTGGGTGATGATAAGCGTGACATGCATGAGTAAGCAACAGACGAGTGGCCACACCATGTCAGTCTGGGCATAGATGCAGTCAGAGACACACCAAGAGCAAGTCAAGCGAAGGAGGACAGGACTCACTCTGTGGAATGGCCGAGGGGAACGAGGGCACCATGACGTATTAGATTGACGTCTAGTAGTATGAGTGTATGGAGGGGTGGACATGAGTTGAGTGCTTGGTCTGTGGGTGGTAGGAGATGGACAGGGTCGAAGCGCGTCAGTACATGCGTTCGACGTAAAGCGAGACGATGGATATGGACACCTGGYAACGAAGACCAACAGTGAAGAACCGAAACTCACACAAGTAGAAGGACCAGGAAATTCAACAAGACTGCTTGGGCGGCGAAGGACGAAGCTGTTGAGTGAACCGGTGTATAGGCGGGACGAGGTCCGGACAACGTCAGCTTTGTGTCAATTGTAGAGGCAGGGGAGTAGATGGAAAAAAACCACACCTCTAGCCTTTAGCCAAGGGAGCCTGACGATGTCGGGTCAGCTACCATGCGAAGGATTCAGCGAGATGGGGGTGCTTGAGAGAGCGAAGGGTACGGCCTGTAGAGGATGAAAGGAGCACCAGCAGGCAGGTCAGCATGATGTGATGAAGGCGGCGAGTAGACGAAGGGAACGCGTGAGGAGGTACTTGCAGAGCAGACCTACAGCACTGACACAGGACGAGCGAGACGAGAGAGGTAAGCACCGTCCTGGTCGGAGGAAAGCGAGACGAGACAAGACGCGAACGATGGTTGAGCGATCTCACATGGCAAGTGCCTGGCTGGATGTGCTGAAGTCTCGGCGGTCATGGGTTGATCTGTATGATGGTGTCAAGGTTGTCAGATCAAAGGTCGGTCAGCACCTGGCAGCGTTGAGCAAGTCTCGCTGGTTGAGGATAATCACACGACGCGACGTACCTCAAGTCGACGATGCGATAACGAGGATGGTTGCCAGTCAGGGTTTCGATGTAGTGTTGAGTGGGGCGTTGGATGACATGTAAGGATACTAGTGAGAGGAGAGGCCAAGAGAAAGGGAGCAAGGGCAGGTCAGCATGATGAGCTCGAATTTGGTACAAGGAAGCTCGATGTCAAGCGCGCCCGGACGTGGTGGGGCTACGCTGGTCTAGCTGTAGATCAAACGGTGGTGTTTGGGATGGAGGGAAGAGACAAGGAATGACAAGGGGGAGTGGGGGGGTACAAGAAGAAAAGTGTAGGGAGGGATGGAGGAAAGGCAGATTGGCCAGGTCAGCTCATGGCAACGAGACCGAATTCGGATGAAGATGGATGGGCATCACTCACTTTGGGGACGTGGCGCACCTGGGCTATATGCTGGTGATGATGGAGTCATGGTGGATGATAGATAGTGAGGCAGACGTGGGGAGAAAAAAAAAACGGGAGGAAGGCAGGGGAGGAGGGAAGGGGGGAAGGGGGGGGAAAAGGCGAAAAAAAGGGCAGAACGAAAAAGCGTCAGCGAGATGATTGAGGAGTAAATGCCGTTTGATTTTACATTCAGCCTGTATGCAGGCCATACATAGCACGATGGTTGTGCAGGTGGTTATGGATGGATGACAGATGATGAAAGGAAGGAGAAAGGAGGAGGCAAAGACGAACGAGGGGGGAAAATGTCGGGATGGTGGTCGAGAGGAAGAGGGCGCGCGAGGAGAAACGCACTTTTGGTGAGGGGGCGATCCCTCAGACGTCGACTCAAGGCGACGTGGCCCTATTCATTCTACCCTCATTGATAGTATCTAGCTCAACGGAATCAGAAAGATCGGTCCAATAAGTGCCTGTCTACCTGGTTATCGAGCGCCGAACTTCTGTGGTTTCGTTATCCTGTGGGCGTGAAATGAGCGGATTTGTGAGGGAACCGCATTTTGCCCGGTGTCGGACTGATTTTTCGAGGCCCCATAATTTGATAGTCGCTTCGTCAATGGGATCAGATCCTTTGAGAGTACAGCTACATCTCGGTTGTCTTGAACCTGCGTCAATATACATACTACCCAAGATAATCGGACGGCAAGTTTGGCAAGTGAGAAAGGCCACGTATGCCCAAATTATAGAAACTAAGTTCCTGCCCTTCCTCCCTGCCAGTTCCCCTCTCTTCCATGCCATCAATGGCCCTCTCGTCGTGGTTTATAGATATGCTGTAGCGATCATATTCCCCAGCGAGCAAGTTCGCAAGTTCTGCTACTACCACGCCAGATGATAGGCAAAAAGCCCGAGGTTAACCTGGCTAAGGACATCCAGGGTTGGACGAACGCCCTCGTACCGCAATCTTATATCCAGAGTTATATACAAGACAATAAGGCTCTCATTGTGACGGTGTCGAGGTCGTATGAGTACAGCACCAGTAAGCAAAGCCATCCTTCGCTTTCCACTTTCAAGTCGACGGATAGCGCCGCTTAAAGTACGCTCATACAGCATCGATCCACCTGTTATGTCGTTCGACCAATTCTCTGACGATATCATCCTCAATCTCCCTTCCTTTTGACACTTCCACCTCGTCGAACTTGATCCATCGTTCGAGATATGATCCGCGGTCCCCACAACCCCCTTGACACTGACCTGGCTCGACAAAGACAACCTCGAACTTGCGTCGATGAAGGTCGTTACCGATTACTAGCTGGTGACCATACTTGTCGAGCGCTGCGCGAGCCTTTGGAAGCAACAGATCGGGGTCCGTTTCGAGCTAACGTTGATTCGCCAAGTAGAGGCAAGGGTCGGGGTTGATGCAAGGGACGAAGGGACAAGAATGAGACAGACGAAGCAATAACATGGTGACGATAGCAGTTGTCAGTCTAGGGTACAAGCAGAAAGACTCTAATTGGTTGAGACGCCACGCACCTTGAAAGAGATGATGTATCCCTCCCGATTCCATTCCTGGACCAGTGGCTTCAAAATCTTAGGCACTGGATCCATTGACAGGGTCAATCGACCGTCCTCCACCTGGGAGTCCCGAACACCAGCTCCGTTGCCAGACTGAATCTTGTGTTCAGCCTAAGATGAATCGGTACAAGACGAGATCTCATTGCTGTTAGCATTCATCGAAGCTTCAACAAGCGTGGCATGCTTGTTTGTTCTTACCATCTTGTCTTCAGGCAGAAAGAAATCTGAGACAGCGGCTGCAAGATAGAAGAGTCCTTTCCTCCCGACTCCGTTCTCGCCTCCCATCACCTCGCTGATTCCCTTGAGGAGCCAGAGGTACTCGTTGACAGTGACGAATGGTACGGTAAGAAGAGTTTCGTCTGCCTGCGCTTGGTGATGCCGAACGAGGATTGGGAGAAGGTTGTTGGTCTCTGCGGGGTCGAGGCCGATGCTGGTTGGAGAGTCCGCTGTTGTGGGGAGAACTCGGAGCAGGTCCAAAAAGGGATGGGTAGAATGCGAATAGTGTCTAGAGAACGGAAGAAGAGAATGTTGTCGATGTAGGAAGAGGACGGCGTAGTCGTGAGAGAGGAAGTATTCGGCAGAAGTCGCTCCTCGGGTTCCTGCGACAAGTCGACGCCAGCAGCATCAAGGTCTAGAGAGTTAGGAAGGGGGTCTCAGGAGAGCATCCACTGCTTGCAACGCACCCGCTGAGAAGTTGTCCAGGAACCGGACCCTGTTGTTTGGCAAATGGCAGCAGGAGTGAGTCGGTGAGCAGCTGCTTGTAAGCGATGGAGGATGCATGAGGGACTGACATGTTCTTCTCAAGAGGGACACTCGTTCCACCACTCTACTGGTACGAATTCCAATGGCGAGAAAGGCTGAGGCGTGAGCAGAAGCGAGCAGAGCTCTGTAGTGGGAAGTACGGACGTACGGTGACGAGAGCGACGCGCTTGCCCTTTGCCTTCATACGAGTGATCCATCGGGTGACGTTGTGTTGTACTTGTTGGAGATTTGAAGGAGGGTTCTGGGTCTCGTAGTAAGCGAGAGAAGTGGGGGCGGGGTCGGTATGGCTCGACATGGTGGAGCGAATGGTGGTTGAGGATTCGATGGGAACGCGTCGTTTGTCGCGGGGATGACTTGAGACTCATTCTGAGGGGATGTGCGGATTGGATGATTTGGCAAGTGATAGATTCGAGGGCTGAGGAGCCCCCATGATTGCTGACTCTCAAGCAAGACGACACGGGGAGAGAGTCGAGTGAAGAGGTGAGGGGACGTGACCCGACGTCATCTCCTCCTTTCCAAGCCGTTTGGCCAGGACGATTGACATGGATTCCAACCCCCACCATCCAGCGAAGATCTCGCCCTTAATGCCATCCTCCTACGATGATCTCCCCCAGACAAGGGCAGAGCTCAGATCGACCTTTGCTCTAGTCAGGCTTCAAATCCTCTCACCACTCTCCCTCCTCGTCTCAATCGGTGGTAAGTCGTCCCTTTCCCTCCTACCAATCCCTTACTTTCCTCCACAAACCATGCTCACCTCGTTCGTCTGCCTTGACCCTCGTATCCAATCATTCATTCTGAATTCAACCACCTCGTTCTCCATACTCGGCTCAAACCTTCCCGCCCAACCCGGCCGCTCGTCTTCCTCGTATCTGCTATCATCTTCATTTCACGACCTGTCCTCGGGCTTCAGCCAACGTCGTTTGTGCCACCCTCATCAGTCCCAGCATGTGTTCGTCCTCCTTTCCTCACACTCGAACCCTTCTTGGCCCTTTCCCTAGATCCGAATCCGGTCCATGCGAGTCGAACTTGACCCTCCCATCATTCCTGGCGTCCCTCCAGCCGACGTCTCCAGGATACATCCCACGCTGGTGACTCCCTTGACCTGGCTCATCTCAGGATACTGGGTCAGTAATCGCCCCTTTCGTTCTGATGCGATCCGCAGTGAGGCGTGGCACACGCACCAGGTGACGATTTGCTCGATGCTCCTTCTAGTCTCTGACTACCGTTATGATACTGGTTAATTCTTAAATCAGATCGTACTGTACGCTCTCCAAATCGGCCTTTGCCTCATCCTTGTCCTTACCCGAAACGAAAACACCAAAGACAGTGCGTTGCCTTCCTCGTCCCTACCCTGCCTGTTTCTGCCGCGACTTGTTGCGACGCTGATTCATCACATCTTACCTCAGCTCTGCTGAAGGGTGTCGGACTGAGGTTCTCCATCGCCAATTGGCTCATGGCTGGGTGGGCCGTCTTCTGGGTACGGTCACGTCCGTCGTCGTCTTTGCTCCCTCTCCTCGAATGCAACTGACCTGACCTCTTCTGCTTGAACCGCTCCGATTCCAGACCATGCAATTCGATTGGAGCTTCTGGGCCGCCGAGGTGCTCGTTCTCCTCAACGTCCTCAATCTGTTCGTCCGGCATTCCCGTGGCTATTATCCTGCGCGGTTTGTGGCTGATACGACAGCAACCTCAGGTTTTCCATCTACTTTACCCTCAACCGTCATCTACATGACCGACATCCGCTCGACTGGCTCTTTATTCACGCTCCTATGCGAATGATGCTTGTCATCCTCTTCTCCGTCGATTGGCTTGGTACGTGTTTCTGGTCGCTGTCGTTCTGTCGTCCTTGTTGCACATATGGATCCTTATTCTTCGCCTTCCTTCACAGACAACGGCTTCATCGCCCTTGGATGGGAGTCGCGCGACCCAGCTCATTACGCTAGATACTCGCTGCAAGCGTGTGCTGCTATCGGCGGTGTCAACCTCGTCGGGCTGCTCATCGTGTTCTTCACTCGAGACCTCGGTATGCATCAAGTCTCTCAATGTACTCCTCCTCAGACAACACGACGTACGTCCGCTGATGACTTGAGTTCGTTTTGCATTGCAGTCTGGGCTGTCTCGGCATCGTACCTCTTGATATCCCTTCTTCTCAAGCGACCTAAACCCACTACGGTTGTGGGCACAATCATTCTCTTCCTTGTCCTCTATCCAGCCGTTTACCTCATCGCCTTGGCCCTGCATCGCGTCAAGACGCGCGAGGGTCGAATCCAGTTGGAGCGGGAGGCCCGAGCTGGCGACGTCGAGGGAATTGTCGTCAATCACCACGATCAAGAAGCTCAGAGGGCGGCACACCCAGTGGCAGCTCCTCCTACAGGCGGAGCCACAGCTGCCTGAACTTAGGACAGGCTGCTAGTCACTTGGTTGGACCCTTCCCGTGTTCCCTAGGTCTCTCTATTCACTGCCTCGCACGTCGATTTCTAATATCCATATGAGCGGTCAGAACCAGGCGGTGAAGAACGTCAAGCAAATAAGATGAGGCGATACAACATCATAATAATGAGCTGGCTTTTCTAGTTGCACCCTGCAATCTATTAGTGGACCCGTCTACTCGTCGTCGGTTGGGTCTCCAAATTCGTACATTCCCAGCCGTTCCCTTTTGGCCATCGTGACCGACTCCTCGAGGACCTTGACGACCTGCTTGTAGACAGGCAGGTAACGCACGCTCTTGTCGATGCTTGCGTATCCCTCCCTCAACAAATCGCTGTTGATGGAGACCATAGGGTCTCGAGCTGTCCGAGGATCCTCGGGATCGATGAGACGGAGGTGCAAGAGGTTGGGCTCCCGGAAGTCGATGTTGCCGATGAGCTTTCTTCCGTCAGCGAGGTATCGGAATCGCTCCATGGCCTCATCTGCGTATTCAGACGCGGAAGATGTCGGAAGGGGGAGCTTGACAAACGAGAGCCGGGCTTCCTGGGCTTGAGGTGTGAGCGTCTTGAACTTCGGATCCAGAGGTCGGGCTCGAAGGAACGGAATGATCTCCTCGTTTCCGCTGAAGTGTGGTAACAGGCGGAACATATCAGCATGTGTTGATGCTGAGAACGAAGCAGGGCGGAGCGACCAAAGTCACTCACTAGTCGACAAGGAAGACCTCGCATTCCTTCTTCATGAGCGAGGACCGCTTGACTCGAGCTCGGTACCAACGATCGTCTCCAGACCACTGAGAAGCCAGATCGTACCTTTCTCAATACATGTAGGCCATGCACGCGATTAGTTCGGTTAAGCTAGGGGTACGACGCACCTGAGCTGAGATGATTTCTCCCACTTTGGGCGTCCAGCCGGGTTGGCTCTTTGCGGCAGGCGTCTTGTGGAAGTTGTTGAACTCGGACATCAGCTTTTCGAGCGCCCCACCGTTGTTGTTGGCGGCGTTGAGGACCTGAATGAAGAACCCGTAAGGCGCGACGGGTCGGACCGCTGAGACGATGATGTCTGAAGACCGCATGCAAGGGAAGCGTTAACGGATGAGCATCGACAGTACGATCAGAGAGAACTGAAGACGCTTACCAGAGTACTTGGTTGGAAGAGCCACAGGAGGGGCGAGAGCAGCTGAAGCCATGGCTGCCTCGGCAGCAGCAACAGTGGGATCATGGTCGTGCCACATCTGGGTTGATGGAAAGCACAAAGCGTGAGCTCTTGAAAGGAAGCGAGATACGACTTGACATAACACTGACTCCCCGCTTTGCTTTCTTTGCGTCTTCCTCTGCAGCGAACAACGCTCGTCCGAACGGCAGAGCTTCAGCAGTGAACGTGTGGATAGAGGCAAGTCCAGCTTGAACCAGAGAGACAGCAACGTTCTCGGTCTTGTTGATGTACATCGAACCGATGAATCCACCACTCTTGTCGACACTCTCGAAATCTGAGCGAGCGGCGGTGGGTGAGCTTCAGAGTTGGTACTGTCTTAGCAGAGTGAGCTTTCTCCAGGACTCACCAACTTCAACGTCACGTTGCATGAACTTGGAAGCGAACCGGTGAGCCTCGTTCCCGAAAGGCTCAGACTTCTCCCCAGGGTTTCGAGCTGACCGAGGTGCACCTGATGAGGCGATGCGATAGAGACTTTAGTTGCTGAGTTGCGCCCGGGCACCTTAACGCCTAAGACGCAACTTACGGATACCGGCGAGAACGAGAGTAAGCTTCTTGTCCTCCTTGGGCAGGATGACCTTGAATCTTGACCCAGCAGCCACGAACTCAACGACGGCAGGCTGACGACCTGCTCGCTTGAAAGATGGAAGGAAGGAAGCTGCCTTTTGACCAGACTGCAGAGACGGATTGATGTATCGGTCAGCGTTTGTGTGCCGAGTCATTTAGGCTCGCGATTAGGATGGCGGCTCACCTCGGACACGTCGATGATACGAGGTAAGGTCATTTCTTTGGTGGAATGGAGACCCTTGCCTTCGGCCATGGCACTGAGCAAGGATTGAGCCATAAACGGAAGATCAACGACGATGTCGACGCTGCCTGGATGCGGGTTGAACTCACGTCTGCTCGGCGATGACCAAAGCATCCATGTCGGGAGATCGACCCTCATCATCCCTCCTGTGCCGAAGAACTGTAGCAAGACCTTTCTCGATGAGAGCGACGGCGACGTTACTAGCAACAGCGGATTCCAGCGAAACGCGTAACATGTGAGTTCTTGAGGTCGTGAGTGCAGCACGCAAGGGGAAGAGAGTACATACGTATGAGCTCCACCGAACCGAACCGTGCAACATGTCTTCTCATCAAACTCTCCCTCCCTCGGCTTAATGTAGTCGATCGAGACCTGAACAGTTTTGCCGATCAGTTTGCGTCGAAGGAATTCTTTCGCTTCGTTTGCGGCCCAGGCTTGTTTGGGGTCGTTTGGCCTGCAGTAATGACCAATGATGGGTATGTCGAGTATGAGCAAGAGAAAAGCCGAGGACCAAGGCGACTCAAAAATAGGCACGTACCTTGGGCCTCGGACCGACGAAAGCTGAACACGACGCTCTGATCCGTCTCCTCCTCGCTGCTCAACGCTGATTTGATCTGGGTTTGTCAGAGTACAGATATCTTTGTCAGCGGACCGATCGCAATCACACGCTGCTGCATGGAACCCCAACGGACCTGATCCCCAGATTCTCGTCACAACAGCATCAAAATTCTTGACAATCTCCTTTTCCTGGGCAATGCCTCCCTTGTCGTCGGTGGTCTCAGATCCAGGGGTTACGACGGGCAGGTTTGACCAGATTCCAGTTCGTCTTTCCTTTGCGCTCTTCTCCGCCGCTCGCAACTTGTCCATTCCTCCAAAGGAGCTCAGCAGACCTGCATGCCAATCGACAACTTTTGCCATTCCCGTTCCGCACAGATGTTGAGCAATGTCTCCTGCAGGATGCTGGGCGATACCGATGAAGATCGAAGTGGACGCGGGGGGTGGAGGAGGAAGAATGAAGCCGCCTCCGTTGGACGAGGATCCGGCAGCGGCGAGGGCGGACGTGGAGTTGAGATTGGACTGTTGCTGTTGTGGAATAGATGCACCTATCGAGGCTGGAGAGGAGAGGAGAACAACCTTGATCTGACGCTGAAGAAGTCGGCTCTCGACAAAGAACTTGGCCTCCTCTGACCATTCATCTCCCGAATTGGGGTCGTTCGGATTGGCGACACGGGGAGTTTTGACACCAGCGAGACTGAGGTTGACAAATTGGTGCTCGGTTGCGCTAAGCAGGACTCGAACGCGAAGGGTTGAGCCGTCTCGGACATTTTCGACGATGGCGTCCAGAGGGGTTGCTTTGTGCTGCTGGAGGAATGCGTTGGAGTCGGCCATATGGAAGTTGACATCGATAGTGGTAGGGGATCCAAAGACACCGAGCGAAGACGCTTCAGCCTGAGCAGAGAGCGAGCGAAGTTGCTCCTTTCGCGCGGTCTCCGCCGCGTCTTCTGAAGGCGACGAGTCACGGACGCGAGCCCAGCCTGAGGACACAACGAGAGTCGCAATGTCTTGAGGTTGAGAAGCGCCCTACCAAATGACGGGTGACGTCAAACATGAGACCGTCAACAACCAAGTGTATGTATGAAGCTGAGAGCCCATGGAAGGCCTGAACCTACAGGTGGTGAGACGGTCGCTATTCCGTACTCCCGAGTTATGTCCTGGAAGAAGAAGAATCAAGAAACCCAGATCAATATGGACCTCTGCTGACGTACGATCATGACTGCGAGTGATCCGGTGCAACGCACTTTAGAACCAGATTCTGGCCTGGTCTTGTCGACAGTATGGAGGACGGTGAAAGTGATCTCCCTTCCGACGACGACCGCTCGGAGGAACTCGCGAGAAGAGAATGCATGGGGTTCGTCCTCTCGCTGGGAAGATCCCATCCGAGGGGCATTGATGGCGGCGAGATGGAGGATCCTGAATTTGAAATGAAAGCGTGAGGATGAGATGGCCTTGAACCGACGTTGATCTGTAGACTGCTCTGATGAGGGTCGAGCACTGGAGACGGGACTGACCTCTCCTTTGGAATGCTGCCCTTTGGACCTGGTCGACCTCGGAGGATGAGGGTGTCACCAGAGAGGACGGCTGGACGTTGGACGGAAAAGGAGATGGATGAGGTTTGGTCTGACTGGGGTGTGTGTAGGGATTGGGATGGAACAGCGGGAATGATACTGACATTTGACGATCTGGTTGGTTAGTGGGATGGGAGGAATTAGAAGTATGAATATGAGGGGTCGGAGCTGGTGAGGAGGTGAAGAAAGAATGGGAAGGTGAGGAAAGAAAGTGAGGGAACGTACGGCCTTTTGTTGATATTGAGTGGACATGGATTGGGTAGATTGGGACCTGAGTGAGAGTCAACTGAGGAGAGGATTCGGGTTCTGGTGATGGACTTGGCCGATCAAGTGGAGATGAGAGCGTGCACTGAGCGAACGCCAGCATTCAGGCCAGCCACAGGGGTCGCCTCGTCACTACCCGTCGCGTATATTCCTCCTCCTCACACCATGTCACGACCTCCATCAGCTTCTCCCTCAGCCCCCACCAATTCGAATCACTTCAACCATTCCCAGCCAGAGCGAGTCCCTCCCGAACCTCGACTGCCCGACCCCGAGCTCACCCTTCTCATCCCTCAACCCCTTCTTCTTCGCTCAACCAAGACCTCCCCGTCCAACTCCTAGTCTAGTAGGTCAAGACACAAGTAATCATCGCTCTAAGTCCTGCTCAACTTACCTCATTGTCCTCCAGACGTACTCACTCCGGTCCTATTTACTTGTTCCGCTCAATTCCCGTCTGACTTCCAGGGCCAGACGAGTGCGCGGTCATCACCGGATTCACCTCTGAACCATGCTTCCCCATGCTGATCTCTTACCATTGTCGTTCATCCCGTTTCTAGTACTATCAAAGTTCTCATCGCAACAGACAATCATGTCGGCTACCTCGAGCGGGACCCTATCCGTGGGACCGATTCGTTCGAGACATTTCGCGAGATTCTCCAGATGGCCAAGGACCATGATGTAAGTATATGCGTGCTCGATCGACAAGATCCCATACTCATCTCCTTGTACACTGGCCCGAATCAGGTCGACTTCGTACTTCTCGCAGGCGATCTGTTTCACGAGAACAACCCAAGTCGATACGCGATACATCAAGTCCTTGGCATGCTGAGAGAATTCAGTCAGAGCGATAAGCCTGTACAGATCGAGCTGCTTAGCGATCCAGATGAGGGAAAGGCCGAGGGCTTCTCGTGAGTTGTCGCGGTGAGCTTACCATACGCGTCTGCTACTGGACTGATACATGTTCAACGCTTAGTTTTCCCGCTATCAATTATGAGGACTATAATCTCAACGTGGGAATGCCCGTCTTCTCTATACATGGAAATCATGATGACCCTCAAGGGACCTCACCTGTTCGTCTTCAACAAGGCCTTCGGTGCCCTCAGTACTTCGCCGTCCCTGTCATACTGATCCATCCAACGATATCATTCACCACATCCCATCTAAACATACCATCCTATCGTGCCTATAATCTTCAACGCCCTTCCTCCGTGTATCTCCCAGGCCGGTGCTCTCTCGGCCGTCGACATCCTCTCGGTTGCCGGATTGGTCAACTACTTTGGCAAAGCGGATCTCCTCGCAGACGAGGAGAAGGCCGACGCTGACTCGCGAGGCCTCATCGTCTCACCCGTGCTACTCAAGAAGGGAGACACCAAACTTGCCCTCTACGGAATCGGTAACGTCAGAGACACTCGACTGAACTGGGAACTCCGACATGGCAGAGTCAGAATGCTCAAGCCGGCCGATGGCGATGAAGACTGGTTTAATATCGTTCTGGTTCACCAGAACAGGTACGATCCTTATTTCACAGCTCAACCTGTCAATGCGATCCCGGCTAATCAAGGCTGTGCTCTCGACCTGTTCCTCGCCCAGAGTATCGCATAGCAAGAATGACTTTGTGCCGGAGGATATGTTCGACGACTCGACGGATCTAATCATCTGGGGGCACGAACATGATTGTCGAATCATTCCCGAGTCTGTCCAGGACAAGTCGTATTGGATCTCCCAGCCGGGTTCAAGTGTAGCCACTAGTTTGGCAGAGGGAGAAGCTCTCGAAAAGTATGTACATTATCGACCTGGGTACGGCTTATAGGCTTTCTGCTCAAGCCGGACTTCGTCTGCTCCACTGCAGACACGTCGGTCTCCTCACAATTCAGGGCAAGAAATTCCAGATCGAGCCTCTTCCCCTCAGGACTGTCAGACCTTTCGTCATGCGACAAATCTCGATGGCTGACGCTGCTGAAGACCACGACCTCGATCTCGACAACAAGCAAAAAGTCACAGAGTTCCTTCGCGCTCAGGTGAATCTGCCTTTTCTCACTCGCCTCCCAGACCACATCGGACGAACTCATCGCGCATGAACGTTTGTTGACTGAGGACGTCACCCTTGTAGGTTATGGAATGCGTTGAGGAAGCCAACGCTTCGTGGGATCTCAAGAACCAGGATGTAGAGGGAGCCAAACGACCTAAACCTCTCATTCGCCTTCGAGTCAGTCAGTTTTTCGTCAACAGTTACTTGATAGATTGCAAACCATCTGACCGAACGCATGATTCACAGGTTGAGACCACCGGCGTCTCTGAGCTCACCAACATTCCTCGTTTCGGCGAGAAACTCAATCAATATGTCGCCAATCCAGGCAACGTTCTTCAATTTCATCAGCGTCGCAAGCAGACTAAACGAAAGGACGCCGTCTCAATCAACCAGCCCGATTTTGATCTTGACAACAGCGACGAGGACGGACTCCCTGCAGGCCAGCGAAAGTCCAAGATCAAGATGGCAGATCTTGTCAAGGATTACCTCATGGCCCAACAGTTGGATGTTTTGCCAGAGAATGGACTCGAGGATGCAGTCGAGCGGTTCGTCGAGAAGGGAAGCAAGTTGGCGATCAAAGAGTGAGTATCCGTTCTTCCCGCTCTAACGCATCCATTTGCTGATACCTCATTCGGTGTGCAGCTTCGTTTCAGAGACGCTTAGAGTCTTCAACGCTAACGCTCGTGCCAAGAACTTGAACGAAGCGGATCTCGAGAACGAGGTGAGCGAGCCCAGCGCGTAAGTCGATGCTTCAACGCCTGTTGCTCAGGCTTGCTCGGTCTTCTGGTTTTCACTTTCTCGCTTGGATAGATCGAGCAACAAAAGTCACTTGCTGCTTCGCAATTTGAGACGGACCAAGGAGCTGGGTCCAGGAAGGGAAAGAAGAAAGTCTGTGGTATCGTATAAGTTTCGTTCCCGCCGTTTCAAGCTATGCTGACTCTTTCGACTCTGGCGGACCCACAGCAGGTCGTCAATAGCGACTCCGATGACTCGATGGCTGAACCACCAGCTGCTCAGGACTCTTTTGCCGAGGAATCTGACTCTGATGCCTCCCTCCGCGGTCCACCAAAGAAAACGGCTCCTGCCCGAACCGCTAGATATGCCGGAATTGCCACCAAGACAGCTGCAAGATCAAAAGCCAAAGCGCCAGCGAAGAAAAAAGGAGCTCTCGTGAGTTTGCTGAACAAGAAACGCTTGCTGGCCTGACTGCTACGACTGATTATGTCACCTCATCTCTGCGAACCAGTTCAACGACTCGGACGAGGACGAGGAAGAACAAGAGGAAAGCTTTGCGATGCACCTGGACGATGAGGACGAAGAGGAGGAGGAATCCGTTGCGCCTTCTAGGAAGGGCAAAGCGCCGTACATACCTATTCCCTTCTGTTCCGGACCCTTGTCGCCGGGAAAGCTGGATGATGAGTATTCCACGAATCGCTCATTTATGCTCCATCTGCTCAATCTCTTGTCTCCTTCTAGAGCAAAGGCACCAGCAAAGAAAGCTCCTGCTGCCAAAAAAGCACCAGTCAAGAGAGCCCCTGCGAAGTCCTCAGGCTCAACTCAATCGCAGCTTAGGTAAGTCTCTTCGAATCACACCCATGCATGTCTAACTATCTTCTGCTGATGATGACCGCTATTGTCTGGGGAACGCGATGCAGCTTCGCTCCTGCTGCAAGGGCGCCGCGGGCAGCCGTCTCATCAAAAAAAAAAGTCGTGAGTTGACCTGCTCGACGTGTCCTGACATCCATAATGTTGACCTTGATCTCGTATCATCTTCATGGTCATACAGGTCGAAGTCGACTCCGACGACGATTCAGACTAGCAATCCCAGCCCTTCCTCCCGTCATCTGTTGCATCCTGACTCTTCATCCATATTACTGCATCGTTTCATCTCGCTACTCCCTCCATGTCTTGCCGATTGCATATCTCATTTGCTGTCCTGATTTTCGGCTGGGGGACCGACTCGCCAATCAATGGTCTCTTTCGCAGCGATCCGTTCATTAACGTCATCAATCTGTCGTCACGTCGTCCAGAAGACCATGTGCCTACATGTAAGCGAGTCCCGAAGACCGATCAGAATAGCTCTTAAAAGGCGCTCATCTTCTGTTGGTCATTGCACTTACATTGACCTCAAAGTGAGCCCAAGCACTTTCTCCAGGCGCAGCGTCACCCGACTCTTTGAGGGCCGACCGAGCACCGTTCTTCCAGCCACCTCGAGCGATTCCCGAGGCTGGAAACGCATTTGCAGCTCCCGTTTGATTCTTTCCAGCTGGCGAGAGTAGAGCTGCATACCTGAGAGAGATAGCCAACGACCGTGCGATGGTCAGCGAGATCTGTCGCTGGTGGACGAAAGCACAGAAGATATCGTACCGAATGGGCGCAAGGGCATTCACTGCCGAGCCAGCGTAGAAGAACTGTAGCCGTTGTGTTTTAGGCGGTTGCCAAAGATCTCCTGCAATCGGGGCGACAGGACGTTAGTTGGATGTGTCTGCGAAACCTCGATCAGTCTGGCTGACACCTACCGAGTTGGGGGTGAAGCTTCGCACTCGAGCCTTTTTCAAAGTTCGAGGCGTTTCCATCGGCATCGACAAATTTGGTCGCCACCTGAACAGTGACAACGATCTGGACGATTGAAGGCTGTCAGTGAGTAGCAGATCCTGGAATTTGTAAGCCTTAGCACCACAGATGGCGACAGACTGACTGCAATCTGCTGTAGATTCGAACACTTTTGCAGTGTCTGCTTGACTAGTTGAAGAATGCGAGTCCGAGACTGATTATCTGGTGGAATCGACGGCGGTCTGAGATGATATGAGAGCGTGTCGATGACGAGAAGATTGATCTGAGTGGTACAAAGAGAGGGAGAACGCGCCCCCATATTCAGCTGACAGTCAGAGGAGAGGTTCGACTTGGGGGCTCACTTTAGGTCGAGCGGAGAAGAAAGCTTCGAGGGTCAAGAAAAAGGCAACGAATTGGGAGAGCGTGTCCAATCGAACGTGATGTATACCATCGAGGATCTGTTTGACCGAAACTGCATAGTGGGATCGGTCATGTTATTATCTGCTTTCAAACCTCAAGGAAGCATGTGCTGTTGGCGACATTCTTACCAGACTCGTCGGAGTGTGCAATGACTTGGGCGGCAGCCTGCAGCTTGACCATGCTCAAACTTCCCTCTGTGTCGACCACAAGGACCTGATCTCGCTCCCTCGACTCTTTGAGCGCACTGAGTCTGGCGCTCATGACGAGACCGAGTAGGGCGGATGTCTTTCCGCTACCTGGAGGACCCGAGAGCTCGACGATCTGGCCTGGCTTCACGCCGTTTGTCGGTGAAAGAAGAGCATCAACGGCGTTTGAGCCGAACGAGAAAGTCGGCGCAAGGGCGGCCTGAGCGAGAAGCTGAGAAGCTGTGTGGTGTTGTATCTGGGACGAGAGCACAAGACGCTGGGTAGCCGGAAGGGAAGCAGGAGGCGGATGAATGGCCGTCTGGAGTTGGGCTATGGTTCAACGACAGTGATTGAGCGAGAAGGACTCGACGGTGATAGAAGTCAGTGCCAGACGACTCACACGTCTCGGTCGAAGCGTTAGCAAGTTGTAGGATTTGCTGAGCCTCTGATAGCGAGACCTGAAGGTCTGTGGGGGGGGGGGGGGGAAAGAGAGGGGAAATAGTGTTGAGCTCGGCTCGTCGGGTCGTTGATTGAATGTCGGGCTGACCTATGACGATGTCGTCGATGTTGGCGTGGTTGAGGTCATTGAGTGAGGTATATCCGTTGCGTTTGAGCTTTTGACGAAGGATTGGACTAGGATGGGTTGGAGGATGGGATGAGCATGGTTCTAATAGATTTTTGGTATTTTTACTGACGATAGAGAAGGGAAATCGTTGGACGACATGCATCTAGGGGATGGTGTACGGTCAGTCTATTGTCATGTAAACGACGTCAAGTGGGGCTTGACGCTGCTTGACGCTGGTGGGTGATGTTTGACGATCGGGGCCGTCTTAGCTTCCTCGGAATTGGCCTCCATCACAAACCATCATCGTCCCATCGTCCCACCACAACGACATCCCTCACATGCTACCACCCAGGACGATATTCAATCATCAATCATCTCCCACATTATCCCGCCACTTGACTACCATTTGGAATCGCCAACCCATCAGTCCAAATGTCTTTCACTCCAGGCGAAATCTGCCCGCCCACTCAACTTTACTCGACCATCACAGCTCTACAGTCGTCAGTATCAACATCTCCATCTCCCATCAGCCCTCAGCCCCAGAGCCCAATCATCACCTAATCATTAATCCGACAAATCTCGTTCGGCTAGAGCTCCGAGTTTGTCTTCCCTCGTGTACCCATTTCAACCCATTCGTCCTCTCTAGCCCCATCTCCATCTCGTCAGATCAGCACAGAGGTAGCTCCTTCCCAAGTACCTCCCACCCTTGACCCTCCTCCCATCATACCGGTGAGCAACTCTGAACGAAGCTACCCATCTCGCACTTCCGGTCCGGTCCGCGACCAGATGCTGACCTCTTTGCTTGCTTTGCTGACGCCTCTTCTTCCTTGATCGACTGTCTATCTTGAACTTCAACCAATCCAACACCCAGCTTTCCCAATCGAACCAATCCAAGTCCTCGAACGTGCCATCACTGGACTCCCTCAAGCAGACAACGCGATCTGCAGTCCAGTCGACAAGTAATGCTCATAGCGTCAGTATCTATCGATTCTGGAAGTCCTTAGTACATCGACTGACACATCTCTCAACTCAATCCTGCGAATCTAATTCAATCAAGTCTTATACCGCTGTCGAATCAACCGCTCTATCGCCTGATCTGGCTCGAAAGCGCCTATCTGCCTCACGCTTCCCCTCTTTGCGACCTCCACCTCCACCAGAGTTGAAAGGGGAACAGTCTGGTCGCCCAGTGGACAAGCTGGTACCTCAGCGTCGCCCGCAGACTGTCGCTACTGGCCCTCACGCTTCGCAACCCAACTCTGCTCGAGCCCAATATACCTCCCGGTCTCTGAACAATCCCACATTTCTAGATCCCGGTGTTATCCTCCGACGAGAGAGCACCAGCCCCTATCCTGCTGCTAGTGATCCATCTCGTCGATCTTCCTTCTCTCCCAGCGGTCGAAAGACCCTTCCCTCACCACCCCCGGCGCCCTGTCCAGAGATACTTGCCAAGCTTCACACATCACAGCCGGAGAGGACGAGCCCGTTAGCATCTTCGAGTCGAGCAGCGTCACATCCTCGCATAGGTTTGAACAAACCCGTCAACGCGTCTGTCTATCTCGATAACAGCCTCCCTTCTGCAGTCGCTCCACCCCCCTCAGTATCATCCATGACTTCTTCTAGTTTCACCAGCCAAAAAATCCGGGCGATGCCTGCCAGATCGCCACCTCCACCTCCGCCTTCGCCAGCGTCTTCTCAACGACGCGAACCGAAGCTTGTCGACCCTGCCGAATCCATACAAGCCCGAGCTGAGAAACTCTCATCATCTCTCCGTCCCTACAACTCGCTGGGCCCGGAAGTTTCTAATCCCATCGATCAAAAGCTTCGTTCGTCGCCGCCAGTACCAGCCGCCAGGCGTTTCCCCGACTACTCAATCACTCTTGCTTCAAGTGACTCCATACTCTTGAACTCGACCGGCGGTGTCAGAGCTGCTTCCTTCCCATCTCCGTGTCGTCCAACGGCTGAATCTGCTGTTCTGTCCAAGACGACATCTGGAGACGACCCGTCAATCTCTTCACCCGGACGAGACTTCATCGCTTCAACCGGACTTTCTCGGCCAACTTCCACTCCTTCTACCCAGCCACCATCTCCACCGGTAACTCATGAAGTGGCGGGCTCAGAGACACATGTTTTCAAGAGCTCCGCAGCCCCGGCGTCTCTCCCTCCTCCCCTTCACCCATCGACTTACACAGACGTGCCTAAAAAACTCCCATCCGTCCTTGGTCCTACGACCGCCATGACCCATCAGCCTTCGAAGGTTTCTAGACCGAGCACTCCACAAGACACGACTACCTCATCCCGACCTTCCACTCAAGCAACTACTCCTTTGAGACCCGTGTCTTCTCCCCCTACGATACCGTCCGGTCATTCTAAAACCGTCAAGAGCATGGTCCAATCCTCCCTGATATCGACAGGCTCTCAGGCGAGATCAGACGTTAAGGTCGAGGAGTCAACCGTCCTTCCCGCTCAGAACAGTCGAACCAAGGCTTCGCCCTCCCCATATGCACACACGTTGGTTTCCTCGTTCTTCGGCGCTTCTTCCTCTCCAGTCTCTCGTTCGTTCGAGGCCACTCAGACTGGCTCTGATCTCGGAACGCCTTCACGAGAGACGCTCGCCCCCTCCACTAGCCAAGCATCTTCCTCTTTCGCCAGCGGATCCCTCGCGTCGGCTGCCTACCAACGTCCGGCTAAGGTTGCCACAACTCGACCTTCCAGTTATGCCGCCAAGGAAGAGTCCCCCGCCGGACCAAGTTCGCTGAGACCCGCGACTCAGCGATCCTTCAAATATGTATGTCGCCTATCTTACATCTGCTGCCTACTTTCAGGGTCTGACTCGGCTTTTCGCTCTGATTCTTTGACTGGTATGCAGTCACTCCTTCGTGACCTTCCTGCCTCACGGTTCAGGCGTGCTGCCTCGATCTCCTCGACCTCCGCGATTCCGCTCGATCCGACTTTGGCTATGACCTCCAGCAACGGCCTAATGGAGAGCGTGTATTCAGCAACCCCCAAGGTGAGACTATACTGCGCCGTCGTATTGGCTCTGTTCGTGATCTCAGGCTAAACGTTCGCTCTCTCCGCTCATCCAGCATCTCGCAGGCCAAACGAAATATCGGAAATTCGTCGATCCCTTCGAGGAGGCTTACCGCCACTAACATCGAGTAGATCCGATGGGTGAAGGAGAGCAGAGGAGACTAGACAAGGATGAATAGGGACTGGGAAGGAGAGCAGCAGGAGAGGTGGGTTTTGGAGGTTGTACCGCATCTACTAAGTTTCGTTGTATCTCATGGTTTCTCGACATACGATTCGCTTAGAGCTTGGACAGAAAACTAAGATATGATCTAAAAGTGTCATTGATCCACAACTGAGGGATACATTGGTCTCTAAAGGGTCGTTCGGGTCGTGAGCGATTGGAGCGGCTGTCGGTGAAAGAGGATAAGAGGAAGAGAATAGGTTGGATCGAGCATAGAGGGCGTCAAAAGACCACGAAACGAATGGGAATGATGTCTTCAATCCAGCGACAATTTGATCTCTGAAACAGGGACAAGGCCGTACGCGTCAGAGAACTTGATTTTGAATAGAGGTAGGAAGGGCAAGAACAGCGATAGGCCTGATACGACCCGACTTACTATCAACGATTTCCATGTATTTTTGCGTCGCTGGAGAGTTGGGATACTCCTCCAGGAAAGACACGCCAAGGTCGCATGATTTGCCTATCCGAGGATCGAGAGGAATCGAACCAAGGAACGCGATGCCAGCTGAAGTTTGTCAAGGCGTTGATCAGCTCGAGAGGAGGGACAAGCTACACGGATGGGAAGACGAAAGCGACTGACCCTCCTCAGCCAAAGCCTTTGCTCCACCCGTGCTAGGGAAGAAGACGTCCGATTTCCCATTACAGCTCGGGCAGACGAAACCACTCATGTTTTCGACGACGCCGAGCACCTTGACGCCGACTTTCCTGCAGAAGTCGAGCTCCTTCCTGACATCCTGCAGACTGACTTCCTGAGGAGTCGTCACGAGTACAGCTCCATCGATACCTCCCTCTTTGAGATATTGGACGACGCTGAGGTGCTCATCGCTCGTGCCAGGTGGAGTGTCAACAACGAGGTAATCGAGCCCCCCGCCATTATCGGCGTCATCGCCTCCTCCCCAGTCGACGTCTTTGAGAAATTGCTTGATGAGCTGGTTCTTCTTGGGGCCTCGCCATATGATAGCAGCTGAGCTCGATGGGAGAAGGAATCCGATGGAGATGCAGGCGAGGTTTGGAGTGACGTAAATAGGCGACCAGCCAGAGGAGGAGGTGTGGAGGGTTTCGTTTTGGAGTCCGAGAAGGTGAGGCAGAGAGGGTCCGCAGATGTCGATGTCCATCAATCCGACCTATGACAAGAGATGGAAGTCGAGAGTTGGCAATGTTGCGATTTCACGAAGGACGGGGATTACATTAGTCAGCAAGTCGTCTCGCTGTCCTTTCGCCACCGACTCCATCCTTGACCGATGTTTGTGCTTACCTGTTTATCCTCATCAGCACTAAGAGCCCATCCCAATCCGGAGCTGAACGTGCTCTTGCCAACTCCACCTTTACCACTGAGAACGAGAATCTTTCGCTTGACGCTAGCCATTCGCGCCTTGATGAGCGCGAGGTCTGGATCCGGTAGCTTGGGGACGTCGGAGGCACAGAACGACTGATTCGGGCATCCGTCGCAAGCAGACGATTTTCCAGCTTGAGTAGACTCGACACCCTGACAAAGGTTAGGAAGGGAAGGTGGAGGGGGAGTGAGGGGGATTGAGGAAGCAGAAACGGGCGGGTAAGAATTTTGGGTTGGCGACTCCTGGATTGGATGGTGTGTACATACTGGGCAATGCTCAGGGGCGTCTATGGGTACATCGGCTTGAAGAGGAGCAGACATGGCAAGGTGAAGGGTGATTGGATGAGGAGAACGAGAATCCAACCTCTTTCTCCTCCCGGGCTCCCCCGAATCTTTCTTCTTTTCTTTCTTTCCCCATTCCGTGATGCTCTTTGAACAAGACGAGCCATGGTATATAGTAAGAGCTGATATCAACTGGGACGGTCAACGAGCGAGGAAAATTGGAATGAAAGGAGAAAGGCTGGATGGACTGAGAGTCGAGAGAGGGCGAACAGCAAATGAACAACGACAAAAGCGATTCGAGTCGTACACAACAAACGAAAACAACAGAAGGAGACCTAACCGAGAAGGTTCACAGGCAGGATACCGGTGTCGAGGCAAAGTCGAACAATCTTGCCGAGGAAGGTATCCTTAGATGTCTCGGCGTGCACATTGATGTAGTTGGACTCGTCCTCTGGACAGACGTAGTATCCACCCGGAAGGACCTGAAGAGAGAGACAAGTCGAGCAGGATGGTAAGTAGAGGTCCTGTAGGCTCAGATCACCAGAATCTCTCGTCACATACAAAGGGAGCTCCCAGGTCAAGGCACGCGTGAGCGTTGGGTTGACTGATGAAGAGAATGGATGATCATCAGCAAGGCCCCGGGTTTGAAAGAAAGACCTGGAGAGACCTGGAGATACTCACGCGTCGAGCTCGTAATGAACGTTCAGGGGAGAGCTGAGATCCGAAGGGCAGACCATGATGGAGTCTGGGCAGATACCTCCTGGGCACGTGGCGCCGAGGGCAGGAGGAAGTGAGGCGTTGTTCTTGTTGGGCCTCACGAGGCCGGAGTCGTCGCTGTTGTTGGAGGAAGGGGTGCCATTGTTTCCGTCGGTCGAGGAAGCTGGAGCTGGAGCGGGAGCGGGGGCAGGCTCAGGAGCTGGAGCAGGTGCTGGAGTAGCAGCTGACTCGGGAGCGGGAGAAGGAGATGGCTCAGGTTCAGCAGGAGCAGGGGCAGCCTCTGGCTGAGGGGACGGCTCGGGAGAAGACTCCGGCTGAGACTCGGGAGCGGGTTGTGGCTGAGATTCGGAGGAGGAGTCTGACGAAGGAGATGGGGCTGGTTCGGGTGATGCCTGAGGCTGATCGTTCGTGGATGCGTCGCCTCCTTCGTTGTTCTCTGGGGCGGGAGTGGGCTCAGGGGAGGACTCCTGGGGAGCAGGAGCAGGATCTTGGGCCGGAGCAGGTTCCGAGGACGGCTCAGGTGCGGTAGAGGCAGGGGCCGGTTGGGGGTCAGGTGAAGCTGGCGCTCCATCGTTGCCGTTGCTGCCGTTGTCATTTGGCTTAGGGTTTCCTCCCTCATTCAAGGGCAAGTCGCTAGGGAGACCGGCGTTGTTCTTGTTGCCTGGAAACTTGTTGGGGATGTCGAGGGGTGCAGATGATCCATCCTGAGCGTCACGAAGATCGCAGCATCAGCGACGTTTGCCGGTCGTGAGAAAAGTGAGTATCGATAGACTTACGTTGGGGTTCAAGTTGACTGTCAAGCCATCAATCGGAGTGATAGAAGCCTGAGGAGTTCCTCCAGGCGTATGAACTGGGCAGAGTAGCGAAGGAAACGAGTAAGACAGAAGTTTCACGAGGTAACCGAGATGGCGTACTGACCATTGACAGTAGTTCCGTCATCTGATCCGTCACCGGGACCGTCTGGCATGCCAGAAGGAAGTCCAGCGATGTTCTTGTTTCCAGGAAATTTGTTGGGTGTGTCACCGCCGCCCAAAGGCAGAACATCGAGAGGAGAACCACCGAGAGGAGAGTCACCGAGAGGAGAGCCAGTGGTGGGAAGACCATCCAGCGGGGAGCCACCCAGAGGGGATTTAGAACCTGAGCCGAGAAGCTTGAGATTTCCAGCTGAATCGTGCGACAATCCCGTTAGTGAGAGCGACGTGATGTCGACGGACGGGAGAATCGATAGATACTGACCATTGTCGAGGTGGATGTTGAGCAGTGCGTCGTTGTTGGGAATGCCTCCGGGGTTGCATCCATGGCAGTCAGGCGAAAGGATCTATACAGGACATACGAATCAGTGCAGAGCACAACGCAGGAACGAGCGGGGAAGAGGGGACACGAACATCCAGGTTGCCCGTGTTGTCCGTGGTGACCGCTAGAGGGTCGAAGCCAAGAGGACTGTCGTTCTTCTTGGGCTCAGTGTTGGCGACGATCTGGAATCAGAGCAGGTCATTCGTTAGCTACTGACGACGAGAGCGATTCGAGAGGGCGAGCGTGCACACGAACCGAAGGACCTTGTTGGTCGGGAGGACAGGGAGCTTCCTGAGCGAGGGCAGCGTTGGTGCCGGTAGTGAAGAGACCAAGAGTGTCCCTCTCAGCCATGATAGGGACCGCCTGGGTGGTCGAGAGTGAGAGAAGAGCGACGGCAACGATGGGGGTAATGTGCATGATGAGAGTCGGTTGAGTGTTGTTGTTGCTGTTGCGGTGGTGTTGAACGTAAGGAGGATCGAACAAAGGGTGGTTTCACGGAAGAATCAAGCGGCAAGACAATGAAAGAGGGATGTCTTGAGGAGAAAGGTGAGTAAGAAGGAGACCGTTAAGTGAAGAGAAGAAGTCTAGAGAAGGTGGATGATGAGAAGAAGGTGAGCTGAATCGAGGGAGGCCGCCTTTTATGGCAGAGGTTAGTCCAGGGGCCGGGCGGGACAAAGGGAAGGAGGAGGCGGGGCGAGAGTGTTTACGCGTCGGGCGGGAAAGGGGGTGGCCATCAGCCGAGATCGAAAGTGCAAGGCAAAAGGAGCAAAACAGGTTTAAAGGAGACGAAAATGTTCCCAGCTAAACTTCGTCGTTGTCAACAAAGTCTCGATGGTTACCTCCCAGGAGGTTGGCCAGAGGAGGTCTTTGGAGCGAGAGAAAACGCGGAGGCGCCAAGTTTCGCTTCGATTTTTCCTGTTTCTCTCGCTTCCAGTCTCCTCTCATTCAGGTGAAGATCTGATCACCATCACATCCCCAGAAAGTCACTGATGCATTCTGTCAGCGTCTTGGGGTGATCGCCTCGTGTGCCTTTCTTCCTCAGTCGCTCGCTCTCGCATTGAACCTGAATTTACCTCAAATTTCCAGACAGGGTGCTTGGGTAGGAATCACATGTTCTGTACCCCCCACACGGCAGACGGCTTTTCCTCTACCTTGACACTGAATGGCTGATGTGAGTCAACTACTGTCTTGTCCAGTCACGACTCATCGATCAGAACCAGCCAAAGCACCTGAAACTCACCCATGATGCTCGACTTCTGATCAAATTCACGCACTCGTCTGCTTGGTCTCCCCGATGCTCTCGTACTTGATCACTTGTCGCTCATGCCAGCTCATGGCTCGCCTCCGCCCAGTGACCTCGGTGAAGTGCTTCCGGATTGCGTTGAATTGATTCTTCGTAGGAGGTGGAGTAGAGGACGATGGTGTTTGACTCTTGAGGGCCGAAGTGTAAGCATTGTTGTAAGCCAGCTCGAGGCGCTTGACGTCGATGTCGACGGACGATCGCCACTCGGTAAGGACGCGCACGATCCGAGCCCAGTCGCCGACTCGAGCAAGTGCTTCCACATAGGCATCGTAAACGTTGAAGTTCGGCATCAAGCGAGAGGATCGCACTCGATGAAGATAAGTAGTCCAAACTGCGTCGGTAAATTCAGAGTCGCCAGACCAACCCGACATGTCAAGTGCCTGTTTCCCACGAATTACAACGCGACGGCATGTGTCCTATCAGCTCGATAGAGAAGAGTGTCTCGAGGACGACTGGACAACGTACAATAGCTATCCCACGACAGGACACACTGTGGCCATTTCCCTCGCTCGCAAGCTCGTCCCACTTCTTTCTGGCGTCTGAAGCTCTTTGAAGGAAAGAAAGCAGGAACATCTCGTCGACGATGACATCCGAATCTCTGACGACATTATCTCTGCCCCACTCGAGAGCCAGATCGACGTCCGGCAATAGCGCACAAATCGAAGTTTTTGCCTCGCTTGTGAAACGGTGTTGCTCGGGCTTGCCATGGAATTTAATTCGACCGATTGCAGAGGCAAGGATTTGACGATAAGGTCCCCTGCGAGTGTTGGGACGGAGTTGGGCACATAGGTCGACAAGCAGAGAAAGCCGAATGAGACCGCCGTCGCGACCTTGCCTCATGAGCAGGCAGAGGACCCCTAGGGCTTCTGTCGGCTATAGGCGAGAATAAGACGATAGCACGTGTCAATTCCGAGTACAGACAGGGGAAATGAGCCTCGAGACTCTTGGCATGTGAACTGACTCCACCCAGAAGCGAAGTTGTAAAATCCTCCATCTTTTTGGCGGCCCAAAACGAGTCGATCCATCGATGAAGGTGGTCTTTTGAGACATTCCCGGTGCCTCTGAATCCGATCGGAATGTTAGGCTTCTGGCGAGGTGGCAATTCGCGATCGGTGTTGGGAATCGTAGTTGAGTATCGAGCAAGAGATTCGTTGATGAGCAATTCTGCCTGTTGGAGGTCAAGCGCTGAGTGAGTCGAGCAAGTCACTTCCGTTCGAAGATAAGCTCTGGTGATCGAGTCAATGGATTTATCTAGAGCGAGGGCATGAAGATGTGTCGGAACGGCGTTGATTCTATCAAGCAAACGAAGGAGGGGTGGTATCTGAGATGGGTAAATGTCGACGAAGTCGTTGTTCAAATAATTCTCGAGCTGAGGCAGGGCGATCAGTTGTTCAGTCGAGAGCATGTTGGTAAATCTGATCATAGATTTCGTTGGCTAAAGAACTCACAACAGCAAGGATGTCTGGACACGATCTTTTCCAGCTCTTTGAATCCAGCCATCCGTACAATCTTTCCAGCCGATCCCAATCCTTGCTCGAGAGGTAGATCTCGGCCAGTGTGTTGGTCATGGAGTCGTCGATCCCGAGCTCGTCAAACTGCTTGATCACCTCTTCTACGGCATCTACCGCTTGGGAAACGCCCCTATCAAGCCGCATGGCAGAGTCGGATCCATCCGAAGCGGCCTGGAAGATGATTGAGATGGCTGCCCGAGCATGGTCGGGTCCCGAGCCAGGTATGAGCACGAGAGATCGGAGAATGTCTGAGAGTTGATGAGGCAAGACCAAAGAGAGCGGCGTTGATGAGGAGAGTGATGGTGACGGTGATGATGAGGAAAATGTCTGTGTTGATGGTGAAGTACGAGGGTAAAGATATGGACAGAACTGGATGAAGAACGTCTCAAGAAGCGTGTTCGATTCGTGCCCGGTGGGCGCAAGGAGGGATGGTGGCTGCTGGGTAAGCAAGGTGATGATATAGTGAATGGCATCTTCGAAGGAAGTTCTGGATTGGATAGTGCGTAGGCGTCGATCGAAGATTTGCTGGAGAAGCTGGCTGTGCGATGGCTGGTCTTGCAGACGGGTGGGGCAGACTATCGATGGAGCAAATAAGAGAGAATCGATTGATGCCCGGATTTGTTCGATCGTCTGGCTGAGATGGAAAGGTCCACTTTCTGCTGCAGGTTTAGAAGATCTCTCCCCAGTAGAAGACGTGAAGAGGGAAAAGATGTGGTCCAAGTCGACGAGGGCGTGCGTGACGACATCGGCAGAGCAATTGTTGGAAGGATGTTTGAAGACGCGGTGATAGACTTCCAGGGCTGACCTAACGTCTTCTGATTCAAAGGTTGGAGCATGCGCCAGGGCGGAGAGGAAAAGCCCCTCGAGCTGTGAATTGTGGGAGGGCTGATATGACGGCTCTGAAAGCCCAAGGAACGATTGGAGATTTGAGGAGTAGGAATCGGACTGAGTATATAGGTCGTTGCAGATGGCGAAAACCAACGGGGAGAACGAGGCCGGCAGAGAGGTAAAGGGGACTCTGTCAAAGATATGACGTATCCGCGAGATAGAGGGAAGCCGCTGATATGAATTGTGACTGATGAGCTCCTGGCAAGCTTTGAGCATCTCCAGGCTCGGAGCTCGAGTGAGGATTACTTGTTCGACCTCCGCCAGAACGATTTCCCCAACGCTGAACCGGGATGCGTCCGGCAGACGACGCCAGATCGAGAACGACGTGCGCCAGTCAAGCTTGACCCAGTTAGCGACTGAGCGGACTGCCCGACCAATTGAGTTGCTCAAGTCTCCTCCCTCCCGAGCGAGCTGCTTGAGGACCAGAGCTGCGGCCTGAAAACGTTTCTCGGCTTTGAGCTTGAGGACCAGATCCTGAGTACCGTGGGCCTGGTCTATGGCATGCTTGAGCTGGTCGAGACTTTGTGGTGTCTCTTGTACCAGTTGCGTAGCTGATTGCACCGAGACATGGGAAGGCGCAGGTCGAGGAACGACTGAAAAGGAGGCAATCGCAGCTGTTTAGCGAGCAACAGCAGGGTTGCATTCGTATGAGCACTGACCTGGTTCGATGGGAACTTGGTTCCGTGACCAACTGTATTTGAATCTACGCGAGTCTACGACCAGAGATAGAGGGCTAACCCGTCGAGCTGAGTGAGATATTACCGCTGCTAGTCAGAATAAAGGCCACCTTATGCGGACAAGATGACCACCGACTCACCTAGAACCCTTCCAACCGCCGTATATAACATGAGCACAGTCCGATGCTAGCTGGGTTAAACGTGACTAAAGTGACGGGATATGAAGGCGTATGCAAGAAATCCTTTGAATTGGTTGAAGGATGGAGAAGCGAGCCAGCTGTCGACGACGTGAGTCGGAAGCTCTGTCAACTTGAATTGGATCACACAATGACCAACCTCATACGCGTGAGAGTGGCATCGAAGATGTTGAGGTCGGATGTAGAAGGATCGACGTTGTACCGTCGTCACGATTGACTCGCGACGACAATCAGTATTCGCCTATTTGCATTTTCGAGGCTCATTTTTCTTTCAATCATCCTCTTCATGGTTCATATCGGATCAAAGCATGTATACAACCGAGAAATGTAACGTTTTATATCTACTTGGCCACGAACTTGAGCGTCAGAGGGACAGCTTCGGAATTAGTCTGGTAGACATCGACCTTCTCCCCAGCGGCGGGGACATTGTGAGCCGAGAAGGCTGACGAGCCACCAAGGGTCAGGATGCCCTCCGACGTCTATAAGGGATGCGGTACGTTGCAGAGGAAATCAGCTCAGATGATTCCGACACTTGAAGGGGACGATCCGAGGCCAACGTACCAGCACGAACTCCGATCCAGACGTGTTGCCAGCAGCGCACGAGAAGATTTTGGTGCTCGAGTCCACCTTGCAGAGTCCCTTGCTCGAGGTAAGGGTGAAAGCTCCACCGGTAATCTCAGTGAGCGTGAAGCCAGCGCAGGTCCCGCCTTTGTACCAGACACCTGTGGAAAGACAAGGTCAGCATATGCTCGATTTGACAGCCTGACCGAGTCTGGTCGAGAAGAACGCACCAGCAGAGATGATGCAGGTTCCAGAGGGGATCGTGTTATCGGCTGTCAACGCGTAGATGAATCCATTTGAGCCAGTTCCAGTGGATGTAGGAGCTGAGCCTGATCCAGTAGCAGTGGGGGAAGGTGACGGGATGTCGACATATTTGGGCAAGTAACGGATTCCAGTCCTGATACAAACACAACGAAGCGTTAACGAGCGGTCTGATGACGCCCGATGCTCGAAACTTACGAGGGACAGGTCGATCCAGATCCCACGAGCGCAGCAGGAACGAAGTCTGTTCGACCGATAAGTGTAGGCATGAGAACCGGAGACGTGAGGATGCACTCAGAAACAGAGGAACTCACCGCCGTCGACTAGAGAACCGCGAGTCTGATAATGATACCAAACTTCCTGGAAGACGCCGTTTTTGCAATCCTGAGACAAACGATGCAAGGTTTGCGATTCGTAAATCGGATTCGGTGGAACGGGAGTGTATCCGAGGTGGTGAAGAGCTTACGATGTTGACCTCTCCCTGGTTGCCAAAGCCGGCTTCAACTGCGGCAGTAATGGAGTCCAGAGTGTAGGTCTTGTCCAATGAGGGGAAGATGTCGGCCGAGGCGAGGAAGTCGTAGGTGTCGAGCCCTTTGTTGAGTTCGACAGCGCGCCTGAAGTAGTAGACAGCCTGCGAAGTGCGAGATGGCAATCAGGATGGGAGGACGCCTTCTCGATCAGACCGAATGAGCTTACCTCTTCCTGAGGGGTGTACTGTGGAAGAGACAAAGTAGTCAGGATGGAAAGACTAAAAACTGTATGGAAATCTTCGAAGATCAGCACTCACGTCTCGGAAACATCGAGTCTCAAGCGAAGAGATGCAGGTCCCATGCTTGTCCCACTCGTGGGACCAGAAGGAGTCGTCGTTACTGCAGTTCGGGTCGATCGTCAGTAATGGCCTGAGATCTTGGTACAAAACGTGAGCTGCATGGACACAGGAGAGGCCGACCCTTGGTAATCTTTCCAGTAGACGTTCATGTAATCGAGAAGATCTGTCTGTCCGTATGATTCGAGGACATCGGTGATATTGCTGAGCTCCCTCGATGGGTCGCAGTAAGCCTCATAAGACCCGTCGCAGTTGTCGGGCCAAAGACCATGGAGGGTGAACGAGGTGTTGGGGCCGGTCGATTGGGACCCTGTGTCCCAGAACTGGGTCAACAAGTAGTGCCCGCCGGGCGAATTGGTGCAACACGTGTCCTCTGGGTTGGCCGTGGTGCATGAGAGAGCAAATGACGATGGATCCTGGGCCGAGCAGACTGTCGGGTTGCTTGCAGGAAGCGAGTATCTAGTCTGTCCCTGGGTGGGAGTCGAGGAAGGACTGGCTGAGGATGTCATGGTAGCAGAAGAGACCGAGGTCAAGCTAGTGGACAAGACAGAGGTTGAGCTGATGTAGGACGTGGCCGATGGCTTGGAGGAAGTGCTAGAAGCAGGCTGCAAGATATTCATATGACTCCATCAAGGTCAGCAGATCGACCAAGAGAATCATCGTGATGACAAGTGCTTGCGTACCATTAAAGACGACGAGGAAGCCGGACCTGGCGTCACGCCAGGAGGGTACTTTCCCCCATGAAGGAATCGATAGAGCCAGATCTGGAAGGCCGACCAGATCCCGTGAACATTTTCCTGGACCGAGGTTGGTTGGTTGGTGTTGGCGAAGGGAACGGCAGAGACGGAAAGGGTGAGGACGAGTAGAGAGCAGAGGGCGAGGAGCGTCGAGTGGGGTGACGACTTGACCATGTCGAGGGGTGACTTGGAGTCAAGATTGGATGAAGTAGATGGTTGTCGACGAAAGGGTGGGGAGGGGTTGAGGGGAGAGAGAGGGAGAGATGTTGGTTGAAAAGGGAGCTAAAAGAGAATTAACTGAGCACTTTTGGACAACGTGTTCAGGACGATCGTTTGCTATCTCTTCGGTCTTGAGCGACACTCGGCGCGTTCATGAACGTTGTAGTTGAGCATCAAAGCGGGTAGTCAAGACTCCCACCTGGTCGCGTCTTCAGTGGCGGGTCAGGAGCTGATAGGGGATCGACCAGGTACGAGGGAGTTTTTCGATCTGGGGCTGCTCGCGACAGAAACGTTGGACGACAAGTCTGTTGGTTCGGCTTACTCGGACCGGTTGAGGGATGGGGGGTTCATGATTTTGAACGATCGGTCAGACGACGACGGTGAGGTCAGGAGGATCGAATCGTTGTCAAATTGGCGGATGACGGCCGGGGAGAAGGGACGGTCGTCGCCGGTATGCGTATTAGGGATTTGCACTCCCACTCCACCATGTGGATCCTCACCTCCTTGTGCCTGCTCACCCTCATCCCATCATCCTTCTCACAACAACAACAACAACAACAACAACAACAACAACCCTTCCAGCTCACCGACTCCCTCATGTCCACGAAACTCATGGATCATGCCACCTTCTCAAACTACCACCACTATCGCACAAAGTCCCTTCATCTCGACTGGACCCTCAACTTTGATACTCACACCATCGCCGGCTCCGTCAGTCATCAGATGCTCGTACTTGCTGACCATCATATCCAGGAAGTTGTCCTTGACACCAGAGATCTCGACATCAATCATGTCCAAGTAGATGGCGAGAAAGCAAACGTTAGTCATCTCGACCCCTGTCCTCTGCGTTGCTGCTCTTTCGATGCTTTCCTCCCTTCCCACCATCCATCTTGGCTGACCAAAGCCTCTGAAATCCGACAGTTCATCGTCAAACCCCGGCACGACGTCCTCGGATCAGCCCTCGTCATCTCTCTTCCGAAAGCTCTTGAGTCGTCCACTACTTTCGATCTCACCGTCGAATACTCTACTACCAAGAACTCGACCGCTCTGGGCTGGCTGACAGCTGAGTGAGAAGAGCTTCATGATGCTCATCTCTAAAGTCGTCTCGCTCACGCTGTCCTTCGTTTTGCTACAGACAGACTGAAGGCGGCAAGCACCCCTACCTCTACTCACAATCCCAGGCCATTCATGGACGGTCTCTCCTTCCTTGTCAAGACACGCCAGCCGTCAAGACAACGTACACCTCCAAAGTCCGCTCGCCTCTACCCGTTCTTATGTCGGCACGACGCCTCTCGCCTTCGGTCGAACAGGCTTCTCAACCGGGCACCAACGTCACTTACGAGTACGAACAACCCGTTACGATTCCAAGCTATCTCATCACCATCGCTTCCGGTAACCTAGTCTACAAGCAATTTGATGCATCAGTCGCCGAAGGCCGTTGGTCTAGCGGTGTCTGGACCGAGGTCAGTCCGCGAGCCTATCTGCTCACCTGATAGCATGAGGTTGATGGCGCGAACTCATCTCTATATACAGCCTGAGCTCATCGATGCTGCCTTCTGGGAGTTCTCGGTCGATACGGTCAAGTCAGTGATCCCTTGAATTCATTACTTCTGAACGACACACTGACGTGGGACCCTGGATCTCGCATCGTAGCTATGTACACAGCGCAGAGACCCTACTTGCTTCACCTTATCCATGGGGGGTCTACGACGTCCTCGTGCTTCCCTCATCTTTCCCTTATGGCGGCATGGAAAACGTGAGGAAGCCCACTCGAACTGCATGGTCATCTATTTCAACGCTGACGACACATCGACGTTACTCCTCAGCCCTGCATCACCTTTGCTACGCCAACACTCCTCGCTCGAGACCGATCGCTTGTCGACGTAGTGGCCCATGAGATAGCACACTCACACTTCGGCAACCTCATTGGATGTGCGAGCTGGACTCACTTCTGGTTGAACGAGGTAAGTGCTCCATCTACTTGAAGGACCTCTTTTGACAGCTTGTCCTCGATCACTTCAACTGACCGTGCCCGGTGCCATCGTTAGGGATGGACTACCTATCTCGAAAGACTTCTGGTCCGAAAGGCTGGAGGCCCTGCCGATCTCTCGTGGGCCATAGGTGCGAAGGCACTGCAAGATTCTCTGGATGGCTACGAGCAGTCAGGTCAAGGACGGTTCCAGCGTCTCGTGGTCAAGTACCTTGCCGGCGAAGATCCCGAGTGAGTGCCGCGCTCTGGTGTTTTTGAGTACCTAGATTGCTCACGAGGTCCCCCTTCTTCGCGACAGTGATGCATTCTCGAGTATCCCGTACAACAAGGTGTGCATTTCCCAGATCCAAGACGACCCGAGTACTCACACGCATCATCGATTGACGATGTTTTCTTTTCCTAGGGGGCGAGTCTGATCCTGCACCTTGGTAAGTGTGGTTGATGACTTTGCTGTCGTTCGACAGTTCCATCAGTACTGACTCAGCTACACTGTGTCCGATTATCCTCTCTCAGAGAGGACGATGGGCGGGCTCGATACATTCCTGCCTTACGTTCAATCCTATGTTGCGAAGTTTGCCGGTCAATCCATCACGACAGATGACTGGAAGACCCATCTTTATGCGTACTGGTCAAAACACGGAGGAGAAGAAGCCGTCAAGAAGCTGGACGGTGTCGCTTGGGATGAATGGTTGCACGGAGAGGGAACGTCGTTACCCGTTAAGATGGTGTTCGACACATCTCTCGCCGACGAGGTAAGTTTATCTCTGCGCCACGATCTGCGTTTCCTTCCCCTTCAGGATGCTGACCTTGCTGCTTCCCAGGCATATGCACTCGCTAGCAGATGGCGCGAGGCAGGTGCGGACGCCGACAAGCTCGCCAGATTCAACGCCTCAGACATTGCGTCATTCGGTGCTGCCCAAAAGATGGTGTTCCTTGAGAAGCTGCAATCGCACAAGATGTCTCTCGCCGCCGTTGAGAGACTTGACCAGGCGTACACACTCTCTGAGTCTGCGAATGCCGAGCTATCGTTCCGATTCCTTCAAGTGCGTCTTGCAGACCTGGACGTTGAGAGCTACGACATCGCGCTGACCCTTGACTGTCCTTTCGTTGTTCTTGACTCTCTCAGATTGCACTCAAGACCGGCGATCGATACGCTGAACAAGCGGCTCAGTGGGTCACCGACAAGGGCCGAATGAAGTTCTGTTCGTACCCATCATCTCTGATTCCTATATACACGGCCACGCTGTCGGTTATATTAACAGCTGTACTCCTGTATCCTGACGTCCCTCAGGCCGACCAATCTACAAGTCACTATACGCTGTTGCACCGGACCTCGCTCGAAAGACCTTCCTCGGTCATGCTGGCTTCTACCACCCTATCGCACGAAGGATGATCGAGAAGGACCTGTCTGTTTAGTCCCTAAATGCCATGATTGGACACTAGTTGCCTGCACAGTTAAGCGTTCAACTTTCTGACACAAGACAATCCGGGCCGTCACTGTTCATTTGGCTTACGGTCTTGGAGAGGCCACACCTGAACCGGGACTGAGTTACAGCACAGAGCAATCGTTGGGATGGAAGGACAGGCTTCAACTTTATTTTTCGTCTCCCAGTTCAGCGGTATGAGCGGAAGGCTTTAATGATCTGCACTCGCCGTCCAAGAGGACAGCAAGAAGAGAGCAGTAAAGGAGGGAAGGGAGGAGAGGGGAAGACTATCAGACACGTCCCACGACCCCGACCTTGACCGTCAGCACCTCTGCAAGCAGAGGGCATCGAGTCTCGGTCCACTTCATCGACGGTCGTCTCGACTCTCCGAGAAGAGTGAGGACAAGGCCGCATGTTCTCCGTGAAGGGGTGTGGATGATTATCTCATCGACTAGCCTGAAATGATGTGGCTAGTGTAAACTAGCAAGACCAGTTGTTTCTCTATAGAAATGAATCCTGCAGAGTCTGTGTGCGGGAAAGGGAAGAGAGGAGGCATGGTCAGCGAACAGTGACTTGAGAAGGGAGTGAGGGACGTAGGGGGTAGGAATCGATACGAACGTGGTCAATGAAGAGAAAAGGGAGAGGGTGGCGAAAGTCGAAATTTATAGGGCCCAGACTTGAGCGGTTACGAGCCCGTCGTCAAGGGAACCCTGCCGTTGAACCAAATATCCAACCTCGTACGGCTTCGACCCCCGTCATCCTTGAGCCTCACCTCCTACCATCTGAGCACAAGCTCCTCATCATCACCAGACATGACCTCAAATCAACCTGAGTCCGCATTCTCCACCCCTTCAACATCCTCAAACATCCTCTGCGCTCAGTGTACTCAAGTTCCATCCAAATATACTTGTCCAGCCTGCTCTTTCAAGACATGCGTTAGTCCTGTCGATCTGGCTACAAGCTTCATCACGTCATCCATCGAATCGTTCCCTAAGCTATCATCAACTTACCTCGCTTCATGCACGCTCTCCTCGACAGTCTCTTGCCTGCTCAAAGCTTCACAAATCCTCTGCTCCTTGTAGCGGAATCCGAAACCCAGCGTCTTATGTCCCTATGAATGCCTATGCCTATCCAACCATGGTATCGGATTACACCTTCTTGTCGAGTATGGGACGAAAGGTGGACGAGCTCGGTCGGGAGACGGCACAGAATGCGAAGGGTAAGGGCAGGGCCACGACAGGAAGTGGAGCAGGCAATGGGAAGCTTGAGGCGCTAAAGAGGGAGATGAGTAAGAAGGGATTGGGCGGAGTCATCTTTCTGAGTGAAGGGATGGAAAAGAGACGGAAGAATGAGACGAGGTGGCAAGCCAAGTACGTCAATTTAAGTTCTCTTCACTACTTCTGTCTTTGCTCTTACTGAACTCATCCATCGGATGTCTGCAGAAATCAAGTCCTATTCATGACGATCACCCTCAATGACCACTCCAACGTATCCTCGTCAATGCCAGATCCTGCAGCCCCTCTTGATCCATCCTCACCTCTGATATTACCTCCTCAACGATCAGTTACGCTGCATTCCCTTCCATCGACTACTACTCTCTCGTCTCTGATTTCCAAGCACTTGTCTTCCTCTACCAAGGAAACAATGACTTCGTACACCTGCCTTTTGCCTCATCCCTCATCGACTTCGATTCACCCCGCGTACTATACTCCATTACCTTCATCCACTGTCTCGATCAATCTTCCTCAGCCAGACAGTATCACGGACTCGAGCAACCCAACGTCGAAATCAACCACACTCGAAACGTTCCTTCGAGGTCAATCCTGGATTGAGTGGCCGTCAATCATTGTCATCCCCACTTCAACGTTCGAAACTCTCAAGTCAAATCTCAGATTCATCGATCCACCGGCTGAATCTCCTGCACCATCGACGATGACGTTCTCGCAACAAGTGTCTCCTCGAGATGTGGACGGACCGAGGAAGAAGATGAGGGTCTGGGGAGAGAAGACCCTCCCCGATCCAGTCGATTCACCGACGGAAGGATCGGACGAGAGGCGGGAAGAAGCAGGAGCAGGTGAGGCTGCGATGGCAGTCAGGAAAGCGATCGAAGAGATGACGGGTATAGGTGGAGGAGTCGTGATGGGAGAGGGGGTGTTGGATGGAAGAGAAGCAGGAGCGATTGGTTTGGGAGGTTTGTTGGGTGGCTACGGCAGTGATTCAGAAGATTCGGATGATTGATCTCAGTTCGATGCGATTTTTTTATTTTATTCGTTGAGCCGGAAACTGAGTTGCCAGGAATCTGATGAGCGATTTGGATGAGAGGAGTTGAAGAAGAAAACGAAAACGAGGACGAGGACGCGTGATTGATTTCTGTGATTTCTGAACACGTCCTGCTGAGATCTCTGAGAGATAAAGACAACCCAGATCAACCAACCAACCGCCACGTCTCTCATGTCGCTACACCAGCATCAACAATTCAAGAGGCGATTCAAGGATATCGCTGGTTACCAGATCAAGCACGTCATAGGTGGTGGTGGTTTTTCAAAGTACGCCCTGTGTCTCGCGTATACGGTCATTTGCTGCCAAACTCTTCCCCATCGAGTTAATCCGATTGCTTGTCATCTTCATCAGGGTCTACCTTGCTATCAACCCCACCACCGAAGATGTCGCTGCATGTAAAGTCATCGATCTCTCCTCCCCATCCACACACGGCACACCTCAACCCATGACCCAAGCGGCTCCCAATAGGAAGGAATTGGAAAAGGAAGTCAAGGTTCATCGACTGATGAAACACACAAACGTACTCGAGTTCCTCGATGCGAGGTTGGTAGAGGATGGAGAGGAAGGTGGCAGGTGGGTTGGGGGATTGTTCGTCTTGCTTGAGTTGGCGGCGGGGGGAGATCTCTTCGACAAGATTGGTGAGAATGGGGGGCCTTTGTTTCGTCTGAACGGAGACTTGGTGTCACTGACCATGACCTGCCATCTCACCAGCTCCGGATCAGGGTATCGAGGATGATTTGGCTCATTTCTACTTCTGGCAACTGCTCAACGGTCTCGTTCGTCAACTATTTTTCTTCGGTCCATCTCGGCCCTTCGAAAAGCTGACATGATCTCCTTTCTCCTGTCCGTTTTCAGGAGTTTATCCACTCAAAAGGTGTCGCTCATCGAGACATCAAGCCTGAGAATCTCCTACTTAGCTCGACAGGTCTGTCGCCCACCCTTCCCGCTCTCACGTGTGAGGACGACTCATTACTGATCCCTCACACTTCCATGTACCTGCTCTCAACAAACAAGGCGACCTCAAGATATCGGACTTTGGCCTCTGCTCAGTCTTCAGGCTTAATGGCAAGGAAAGGACATTGACCGGCAGGTGTGGCAGTTTACCTTACATCGCCCCAGAAGTACGTCCCAGTCCATCGACACACTCTGATTTCCTTGGGCCCGATAGAAAGCTCAAACCAAGCCTACTCCGCTTAGCTGAACGAGCCAGGATCATATAGAGCTGAGCCGGTCGACATCTGGGGTGCTGGTGTCGTGCTGTTTACACTCCTTTGCGGCAGTACGTCCATCTCTTGTTCTATCTTTATATCCTCGCTAATCGATGTTGTACTTCGAAATTACTTACGGCAGATACCCCATGGGATGAACCAACTACACATTCACCCGAGTTCGCCGCCTACTTGACCGGCGAGCTTTGGACCATCGAGCCATGGAATCGACTGGTAGATGACGCAAAAGGTTTGCGTTCATTTTCTCTTACATCCGAGAGGTTTCGCTTGGCTCGCTATGGTAAAGACTGATAACCACTGATTCAATTACAGATGTCATGATGAGAGTACTCGAGGTGAACCCCAAGCGACGTATAACTTTGCCCGAACTGTGGAAACATCCTTGGGTTCATCAACGGTTCGTGGTCGTCGTTTTTCTTCTCCATCCCGTCTGATTTGGCGAATCCTGATGGTTTTAGTGATGCATCACCTTGGTTGCAGACCAAGTCAGTTGATGTCTCGAGCGGAACTTGCTCGTCGATTGATGCTCAACCTAGAGACTCAAGGCGAAATGGAAATCGCTCAACCCTCAGTACCCATCGGGTGAGTCATTCTTTTCTTCCTGTGTTCGAATCCCATCGCTGATAAAGAGATATGCGCGAAAAAAAAAAAAAAAAAAAAAAAAAAAAAACACACACACATACCTTCTAGCGTGGCCCTCTCCCACGTTCGATCCGCTTCTCACGTCAGCTCGATGGATGAGGATGATATACCTCATGGTTCTCAAAGCCAGATGTCTGCCACTCAACCTGGCCAATTCACTCAAACGGTCGGCATGATGGTACGTCCTGACGCTGAGTTGGTTTGGTTCGAAAAGAAAAAGGTTGAGACCTTGACCTGACCTTTTGCTCTTCTCATTCTCCTTGAATCCACCAGTCCCAGATCAACACTCAAACTGGTCTCCGGACCCTTCAACCCATCCTGACCAGATGCTACTCTCTTGATCCTCCCTCCCTGATCCTCCCTCTCCTCTTCAAAATCCTCTCGTCTCTCCCTCGATCTCAGCCCATCCTCTCTCGTCTGAGAGCGGACGAGGCACCCTCGTTGAGCAGATCGGTCTCGGAAGAGGACAAGGGGGGAAAGATCAAGTTCTGCTTGGAGGATAGGAGGAAACAATTGTTGGATGGAGCGATCTTGGTTAGTCCCGTGATGGGTGAGGGTGGAGAGGGCGTTGGTAGTTTTGTCAGCATGAGAAGGACAAAGGTCAGTTTTGCCTTTTCGAGGATTGTACCGTACCCTTGGGAAGAGAGTCATCCTTCTTGGTGGTGTAAAGAGAGTGTGGGCCGTGCTGACTTGGTCAATTCGCTCTCATCCTGGGTCGTGACGACGCGAACAGGGTGATCCTCTGGAATGGAGAAAGCTTTGGTACTCTATCCGAGATCACGAAGCGATGCAACCATACGTCTACAGGCCTTCGAACAGTCAGCAAGCAGGCGGATCGAGTCAGCAGTATCACCATCGATGATGGGTTGGAGGAATGATGATGGGGAATGATTCGATGTTTGGTATGAGGATTTATATCTTGATTTATGAAGGTGAAACTGAGGAAACGAGTCGACAGGGGTCAGGATGTCAGATATCGATTGACAGGAATCCCAACGGGAGGAGAATGAAAAAGAAAAAGAAAATTAAGAAATTGCGGGGAAGGGGTCGTCTCGGATTCCTCCTCTCCCTCGGGCCAAGAGTTCCCCGAGGAGTGATCGAGTTGAGATAACAACTCTCCTCGGCTGGTGGGACTCCTGAAACCCTCCCCCATCACCCAGATCGCGTCTACTCTTGTATCATGTCAACATCCCAGGAACAACGTCATCCATCTCACTCGCCATCCCATAATTTTCCTGACCTCGTCCGACTTCCCTACGACATCTTCCACCTCCTCGTCCCCCTCCTTGATCCTCCCACCCTAGCGTCCATGGCACTCGTCTCGAGCTCCTTCTCCGACATCGTCATCCCCACCTTGTACCGTCACATCACCCTAGCTTATCATCCAAAAACCTTCACATCATTCTTCAATCGACATGTCCATTCAGGCGCTATTACCACCATCAACCATCGTCGATCCCGATCCCTCCTTTCTTACACAAAACATCTGACCCTCCTTTCCCAAAATCCTGGAAACGATTACACCCCAATGTTGTCCCTGCCAACTCTCCCACCTCCTTCTTCTTCGCTCTTCCCAAACCTCATCACACTGGAAGTCGACCTTCATCCAATCTCATTCCCGCCCCTCCTACCCATCCTCATCTCAGTCTCACCTGAGATCTTGTACGTTCGACCCACTCACCAAACAGCCCACCTCGTCCATGCGTTCGTTCCTCACTTTGTCTTCTCCTCGTACGTCAAACTCACCACCGTCATCATAAGCGACACCATCCTTAATCCCGATGACGAGTCCAATTATCCACCTTTCTCGAGATTCCCTTTCCCTTTGGCCGCCTGCGGTGAACTCGTCCAAGTCACTTGGCGATTTTCATCCCGTTTGGCTTTGTCCGTTCCGCCATTCAGGAGGTTTTGGTCCGATCAGGAGGGTTTGTTCTCGGGTATAGGCAAGATCAGAACCGCTAGGGTCAGCCTTGGGTACGATATGAGTGAAGCGTTCGAGGCCCTTCAGGAAGGCTTGACCGAGGAGGACAATGATAAGATCCAAGACGGGCAGGACCCCCGAGGTCAATCGGACGACGTCTCCACGAGAGGGAAGAGATGGTACGGAAGAAGGGGAGGCGTCAGGGTCGAGTTGGAGCTTCGAGATCAAAAGATCACCAAAGCAGTCAAATCGATGGATTAGATCGGAGGGAGTGTAAACTGTTGTAGAACATTCGAGGAAATCGAGCTGTATGGGAATGGTATGGTTTGTATGTTTTTGTCTAATTTGGACGCGAGATGGGTCCATGTAAAGAGGCATAAGATCCCAGGAAAAGAAAGAATGGAGGCGAAAAGGCAAGGAAAGATGATGGGCCAGAAGGGCCAGACCAGATGGCCCAAAAGGATCGAACGAAAAGGTCTAATAGCACGCAAAGGTTTTGGTCGTGTGGGAGGAGTCAAAAGTGGGTTGCGAGGCGAGAACATTCGTCTTTACATGACGATACGAGGCTCGGTGATGCTGCTCGAGATCTGGAGAGAGAAGCGAAGGCATCGTGCACGGTGATTGTCAGCCAACAGCCGTCTCACGAGAGAAGAAGGGTCCGTAGGAGACTACTGACGCTCTTATGGGGAAGGACACTGGCACCGTTGACGAGCAGCTCATCCTTGATGGCAACATCATCACCGAGAACGGTGATGTTCTCGACACGAGCCTGTATAAAGAGCGAGACATCTGTCGTTTAGCTTTTGCACACCGTCAGATGTGTCAAGTCTTCAACTCACCCATCGACCAACGCTGCTGTTCCACCCAATGATAGAGCTCATGATCCAGGCGTGCTCCTTGACCTTGGCGTTGGCCATGACGACACATCGCTGAAGTCGAACACCGGCTCCGATCTTGCATCCAGGTCCAATGACGACGTTAGGGCCGATACTGCCATGTGTGAAGAGAGGTGAGATTCGTGAGGATCAGAAACCAGGTTCCAATTCACAATCGATGATGCGGATCAACGTGACGGCAACGCTTACAGTGCTGTTGGGTCAATCTCGGCGCTGGGGTCGATGAGAACGTTGCCCCCGTTGATCCAAGGCTGCTTGGGGTCCGAAAGGAGCTTGGAGGATTGCGAGGTGAGGTGCGAGAGGTAGAGGCAGGTTCCTGATGGAGGGATCGGTTACAAAGGGCAAATCAGTTTTGAATTTGAGGAGGTGTGGTCGAACGCTGCCACCCACCAGTCAGGTAGTCCTTGGGCTGTCCAATGTCCATCCAGAATCCCTGAAGGTCGAAGGCATGGAGCTGGTGCTCGGCAGCAATCTCGGGGAAAATTTCTTTCTCGATCGAGGTGGGCTTGAGCTGCAGGATGATTCGAGTGTAACAAATACGATTAGCAACTATATCTTGACAAGACGATTCCAAGGACTCTGAACTCACCTCGATTCGATCAAGGACGCTTGGGTTGAAGAGATAGATACCGGCATTGATCCTGTTTCCGACGAACTCAACGGGCTTCTCGACGAATCGGTCGATGACGGACGAGTTGGGCTTCTGAACGACGACACCGTAAGCTGAGGGCTCAGAAACTTTGGTGACCATGATGGTTCCCTCTCCTCCATGGGCAATGTGGAAGTCTCTGCAAGATGTAGGATCGGAAAAGTGTTTAAAGTGAGATTCGAGTCGAAACACGGGAGGGGCAAAAGAGGGCTTACCGGAACTCCTCGAAGGGGTACGAGCAGGTGACGTCGGAGTTGAGGACAAAGAAAGGCGAGTCATCCTTCTTGAGGACCTCTCGGGCGAGGGCGAGGGGTCCAGCTAGACGAACGTTGAGCAAAAGCAGGAGTCGTTTAGCTTCCGCGATGGTCGTGTCCGATTGGCAAAAGAGCGCAGTTTTGATGTGCTACCGATTGGTGGACCCAAGAGCAGCTACGAGTGGGAAATGAGAGAGCATGAATGATCAAACGTACCGGTTCCAAGTGGCTCACTCTCAACCGAGAAGGTGATCTTGATACCGAACTGCTCCTCAGTTTCCTTGAGCATGGCAACCATGACCTCAGGTCGGTAGTTGACAGCAAGAACGATATCCTTGACACCAGCCTTGACGAGAGCCTCGATCTGATGCAGGCTGAAAGAACGAAGGCAGAGTTCGAGGGCAGGTTGAGGAGTCAGGCGGGGTAGGGGATCCGGAGGTCTTAGTTTCTGGAGTTTCTCTGCTGGAGCCCGAAATCAACGATTCGCAGCAGAACTGAAGGGGAACAAAGCGCCTACATCATAGCCTTGTTGCAGACTAATTGGTACAATGCGATGAAACGTGTCAGCGATGCGTCCGTTACAAAAGCACGAGAGTTCAAGTCGGCAGGAGAAAAGCAGGTCTGAGCGGAATGAGGACTCACATTCGACCAATGGCTTAGGCAGGGTAAGGGTAAGAGGACGGAGTCGAGTTCCGAAACCTGTCGTCAGGTGAAAGGAAGACGAGCCGTTGTTAGCATGGCTGCAGGCGGAACATGAGGATAGTGAGGGAGGGTGAAACCAGGGTGGGGAGCACAAAGAAGGGGCAACTCCAGTGCGGGGAAGGGAAGGAAGGGGTGCTCGTGACAGGGCAGTCGGATGAATGAACGCACCACCGACGAGAATCAAAGCCTGTTATCCGAGTTACATATAGACATTCGAAAGAAGGCGAGAGGTGGAGTTGTTGAGGTTGGAAAGCGAGATGGCCGGATGGGATTGTGGGAGGCGAAAGATGGTTGAGGGAAGGGAAGGAAGTCCAACGAGGATCAGCTGAGGGGAACGAGGTTTTTTGACGTGTCTAAATAGAGTGGGAAAGGCAAACCTTCATGATGAGCTGTGTTAGGGAGGGTAGGGAACGTTTGAAGAGGAAGGGGGAGCAAAGTGGTGGTTGAGATCCAATAATCAACACACGCGTGAAGTCCGCCTAGTCCTCTCAGAAAACCACCAGCTCAAATCCTCACGAGTCCCTCTGCTTCGCTCATCAGGTCCATGCTAGTAAGGTATATGCGAATCGTCATTCATGTCATTGGCATCGTCAGATGATCCCATCATGTCTGACAACGTGGGCAGCGATCAAGATAACAACGTCCGAGTCGCGCATCGAGATGTCATGTTATCGTTTGTTCCTAGGGCAGTCGTGGAACTCGTAAGCGATATCATGCTGTATAGAGAGAGCGCTGGGGTGACACATTCGAAGAAGGAAAGAGAGGATCAAAGCACGCGAGACGATAGGAACAGATGTGGACAAGGTCCGTGTGATCAAGGTGATGGGGAGAAATACAGTGTACGAGAAGGAACGTATGCGGTAGATGCGAGGGGAGGCGTTGTACATGAAAGCAAACTCGAACGATGCAAACGAGCACGCAGGGCAGGAAGGATCGGACAACTACGCAACAATGAATGGATCGCCTGCCAAGTCGAAGGTAGCTGGCTTCGAGGCGAGAAAGTTGAAAGTGTTCTTTTCAGATCCCGTAGGTGTAAGAGGGAGAGGGTCCAACAACAATGAGGAGGAAGAAGAAGAGGTAGAGGACCCTCGTCGATGGATGAGGCCAGCGTGCGAGATAGCGTTGAGGCGCTCGACCGAGATGGGAGGGAGGCCAAGGAAGTGTTCGTCGGTTTCGTCCTCTTCTACCGGCTCGACTTTCCATGCTGGAAAGAAGCCGAGATCCTCCTCGGGTTCGTCCTCCACCGAGACCTTGGACGTCGTCTGCTTCGAGTATCCTCCCCAGCCCTTCCGTCCATACCAGATGTTCAGAGCCGGCCGTCGCGGAGGAGGCTGGACCTTGAGAGGGGCGTCGAGGATTGGTTGAGAAGTGGGAGGTTCGATAGCAGGAGTCGAAGATTGTGGAGGTTCTGGTGATGTCGCGATTGGAAGAAAGGCACCCTGTGCCGAGCAGTAGAAAACGCCGAATTCCTCTTGATAGGCTTCGAGTGTACTGATAGAGAGCGTAGGATGAGGGGAGACTGGACTAGGAGGAGAGCTGTTGATGGTGGCAAAGAGCTGAGAAGGAGGAGTAGGCTTTCGTGCAGTGAACGAAGATTGGGCTTGGAGAGAGGGTGACATCCGTCGAATCGGCGAAGGAGGAGGACTATACGACTGTGTCGAGTAGTAGGAGCTCGTGGATGATCGGCTCTGGTTTGGATCAAGCAAAAGTCCGCGTATGAGTGCTGGTTCAGAGCGTGGCACGACTCGAGTAAGAAGCAAGGTAGAGAGGGCACCGACGTCGAGGAATTCATCCAACGATCCGTTGGAGAAACAGTCTGCCTCTTCGACTCCTCGCAGCTGAAAAGGAGGAGGCAGAAGTCAGCATCAAGTCTAGTAGCTCAATGAATGTTCAAGAATATGAAGTATTGATAGTTTACCTCATCAACAGACGCGGACCTTCGCAAGTAGGTTAAGAAAGCAACAGCCGAAACAATTCCAGCAGGGATGGCAGACACCACGAACGTGAACATAACCAAGTGATTCTGGGAGAGGAGGAAGTACAGGGGAAGCAAGAACTCGGGATTCGGCGAAGCAAAGGAATGTCGGGGATGGACTGGGTCAAGAAGGTTTCTCTATGAGAGGCTGCTAAATGCCAAGGAGCGGGACACTGTGGTTGGAGGTCAGCAAGGATGCACAACGCTAGGGAGGTAGTTGTAGTGCGTGCCCCTTTCCTCATCAAGCCTCCCCGAGTTCCCCCTCTTTCTTCGCCCCTCTCTGTAAGGGGACAACAAGGAGATCAAATGAGAGGGAGTTGATCTGGGAAGGAAACCCCCTGATGAATATCCAGAACGGTGGCGAGGTCGTCGATCAGTGAGGAGCAGGCTGGGGTGGAATCTGACGACTGAAAGAGCAAGATGCAGGTCGAGGGCACAGGGAGAATCGAGCTTCTTTGATTTTGCTGAAAGCGGCGTTCGCCGTCGAACTTGTGAGTCGTCGCCGTCGAACGTCTTGTGACGAGGGTGAGAACAAGAACGGATGGCGGCTGGAAGCGACGAGCGGTTAAGCGGGGCGGGATGGTTCCCCAAAAGAAAAACGAGTGAAGAAAACCTCTCGCTCGGGTTTTGGCCGAACAAATCCGGGACACCTTCCCTCAAGTCAGGACATTCTCCTTCATCTCGTACGATCGTCTTGGTTCAACCTCACTTCTCACCATCACCAACCCCATCCACCTTCATACATTCACACCCCCAGCCATGCCACCATCGACCCAATTCCCTGCCCTCCTCATCCATCTCCGGGCCCTCAACCCAACCCACCCATCTCCCCTCTCCCTCTATGCTCCTCTCCTCTCCGCAGTCCTGTCCAAGCTCAACGAACCTCAACTTATCCTAGATCTCTTTGAAGACCTCATCACTAGGCTCAGACCGCTAGAAGAGAGCAAGGAACCGGCTTGGCTACGTTCGAGCGATGTTCAAGGCGGAGGTGTCAAGCAGGCAAAGCTTCTAGTCGCTCTCAGGATCAGAGAGGCTTTACTCAAGGTCCGTGACTCATACATCTTGCAGTACCCACATCATACACTGAACCTTGCTTGGCGTCATCAGTCCTTCCCTCTCGTCGGATTCCCACTCACCATTAGCTCCCTCACCACCTTTTCGACCCATCTCTCTACCAGACACCCCGACATCTGGCCTGTGATTGAGAGAATCGAAGCTACCAACCCTTTTCCCACAGCGTTCGAGCCTCTCGATCCTCGCGTACCTTTGCATCACCCGACAATGAAAGAAGAGGGTTTGGATGAGTCAGACAAGAAGGCACCGCTAGAAGAGGTAACGAGGGGTCGAAGCATGTTCAACAAGTAGGTAACGGAATGTTCTATGCCTACATGAGTAACGGACTAGGCTAACGTGGTTTTGATTTGTAGCATTTACGGTAAGGTATCGGGCCGAGTTATCGAGTCACTACGATGGGGTCATCCGAATCTAGTTGATTGCGCTCTCAAACTTATCGTGAGTACATAATATAGCCCGGATACATCTTGTCTATCATCTGCGTTCAGAACTGACGCTTTGTCCAATTCCCACCGCAGTACACGCCCGTTCTGTCCGATCTCCGAATCCTTGAGGACCCGCTCGAAACCTCGATGCTCTCCTTGGCTTTGTGCTTCGCCAGCGACCTTCCTCCCCAGACCAAGGTATGCTGAAGAATCATTAGTTCTGGTCCTTAACATGGGAAAATCCACACTGAATATGATGCATCGCCTGTCTTTCCTCTCCTATAGGGTCACTGGAAGGGTACAATGAATCTCGGTTCGACCCCGGAGCAACGATACGCTCTACTCAGTTCAATCAGAAGTATCATGGAGTGGAAGGGAGATCGACTCAGGCTGGAGAGGATGGACTTCCTTGGGCCTCACGAGTCTGAAGGGTTTGATGGACGAAGGGAGGTAGATCTGGGTAGTCGATTGTAGTTGTTTCTATCAACCTATAGTGTTTTTTCTTTCTTTCTTTCTTCTGTTATTTCTGATCATTTACAGTTGTATAATCTTTCATGTGCTTTTGGTAGTTCTTGGAAAGAAGTTTCAGTCGGTAACGAGACATCCCGCCACCATTTGAGTCGCCTTTCTCCTCAACGCGTTCAAGACGCGTTCCTCTCCGACCTTCTCGACCGTTCGGTCGCCACTCTCCTCTCGCGGTTCTGTACACTGTTGTATGCATCTGGCCAGGTTTCTATCAGCATCATTCGGGTGATTCAGGTCCTACTGTCATCTTACTCCGGTCCGGTGACAAACAACTCGACGCGTCATGGTGGCTTCGCCTCACGATGTTCTGTTCGAAGAGTATGATCGATAATATCGCTCTGATTTCTCATCGAATCTCAGCTGAATCATCCTTCTCCCTCAGATTCGCGTCCGTGATACATCAAATTTCCCACATTCCTCCCATCCCCGTCGCGTCCCAGAATCGTGCTACGCTTTTTACCATCAAAGATCGCACACTCAGATATCTGTCTAGTATCGTCCCATCGCCCCCTGTAAAAGCTCCATCTGAGCTGTCTTCAGAACCGCCAACAACAGCATCCCAGACTCGTGTCCGCCTTGGTCAGGCCCTCTTTCGTTGCCTTTTCCCGCACCTCGACGTCCGCCGTCGATACGCGTTCAAGGAAGGATCGCTCGCTCCAGTACTTGGAATGATATTGGGTGTAGGAATGGGAAGGGGAATGTCAGGAGAAGCGTTAAGGCGATGGGATGATGCTAGTTTTTGGGCGGGCGAGGACGGTGAAGGTCGAGGGTGTGCTGGTTGCATGGGAGAAGTGGTAGAGTCGATCCTTGAAGAGAGAGGGGGTCAAGTGAGTGTTCTCGGTATACGAGTAGACGTTATGAACTACTGCTGATCCTTCACTTGGTCGCACCGCGCTAGTCTCGTCGGTCTTCATTAACATTGATGCAGGTCGACGATCTCCTCACTGAACTTTCATCTCATTCCCAATTCTCGGCTCCTCAAATCCGACTTGAACTACATCCTTCTGCCAGCCGACGTCCCAAGCTTTCCCTCCTTCACAGCCTATATGGCTCTCTTTCCCCCTTCGCCGCCTCCCTCCTCACTCAAATCATTCTCCAAGACGTTTCCCCAGTACTCAATCCGCCTCCAAACTCCAAGAGAGGCACCAGAGGCCTGCTGCTCGAGTACAATCAAAAGAGTCGATACGTTCTGGAGCAGCGGGATGTCATGAGGCTTTGGGATGGAGGGTCGGGCCAGATGGCTGCAGTAAGGAAAGTCAGAGGAGTTCTCGAGGATGCTGTGGATGAGTTCGAGAAGATGACAGGGGGTGGTAGAGTCATCGTACAGGTCGGACGATGTATCGAGGTTCGTCCGCCTCGTCGCTGCTAGATCTTCCTTAGTTAATACCCACACTGACGTTCGAGCTTCCTGTCAGATTCCTAAATGTGAGAAGGGACGAAATGTAGCGTACATCGTGAAGAAGCTCTCTCAATCCAACTGTCAGACTGTCTGGGCTGAGACAAAGTATGACGGAGAGAGGTGTGAACAGCTATATTAATCCTTGTACAGATCCTGTGCTGACTGTTTCCCTTCGTCTACAACAGGATGCAGATCCACGTCGATTTGTCTAAGCCAGTCGGACAGCAAATCAAGATCTTTTCTAAATCGACTCGGGATTCTACGGCTGATCGACACATGACCCATCCGTGAGTCAGCCGTTCACTCCAGTGTCCTGTTCATTTTGTGCTTAGGCCGGTTTCTTAACTCTCAACGCACAGGATCATAGCAGCAGCTCTCTCTATCCCACTCGAATCGCGTTTCTCATCTGCCTCGCCTTACCTTCTATCTCGACTTCGCGCTTCTGACGTGCCACAGTCTTCTCGATGCGTCCAGAAAACGGTCATCTTGGAAGCAGAGATGGTTCCCTGGAACGAACGAAAGCAGAAGATTGAAGAGTTCTGGAAGATATCTCGGTGTCCAGGAGATCAGAGAGCGCTTTGGGGGCGGAAAAGGTATGTCCTTGACTGCTTCCATTTGCTGCTCGAATATCTTTCTGTTGGTCAACCCTGACATAATCTTCTTGAATTGATAGGCAAGAACACGTCATCTTGGAGGCAGCCTCATCTCAAGAAGTCACCCCGAACGACCTTCATCTCCAGCTGGTATTTTTCGACATACTCGAATTGGACGGTCATAGTCTGCTTCATTCGTCGTATGCTACCCGACGAGAGGTTTTGGAAGGTTTAATTCGACCAGTACATGGATTCGTGAGTATCACTTCCTTCGACTGCTAAGTAGCGTACACATGGGAGATATCCAAACCGACATTCATTTACCCTCTTCTACAGTCATCATTGGCTGAGCGGACTGAGATTCGATTCGGTCTGGGTGTCCAGATTGCGACGAGAGTGAGTTCTGGCTAGACCCGATTGCTGCTCGGCTCCATTGACTCACGTGCTTGTATCGAGTTGTTCAGGACCTCGAAACCCGGTTTGAGAGATCCATGAAGGATCGTGAAGGTGCGGTCTCATCTCTTCCAGCTGATCTTGTGTGACGTGAAACCGACTGACACTTTGAGTTCACTCGCAGAGGGCCTCGTATTGAAACCTGCTCACGCTGGTTATAGCTATCGTCACGGCTGGATCAAGGTCAGCCTTACTTCTCACTGCTGGTCCATGACAGTAATCGTCTCAACAACGCCTCATCAACTGTGCAGATGAAACGTGATTATATCCCTGGGCTTGACGATACTGTCGACCTGGTCATCTTGGGTGCCAGTTGGGACAAACAGAGAGGTCGAGAGCTTAATGGTAAGTGTCCTTAGATCAGTTGAATTTGCACTGTCGAGATACGAAGCTCATTCCATTCTCATCATCGCTCGCTCGCAGTACCCCCTTCGGTGCTCACAACATTCCATGTTGGTGTTCGCAAGGTTGCCGTGGGTGTTTACAACCCGATGGTCAGTCAGTCTCGACCCAAATACCAATCATTTGCTCTTCATCCAATAATGTTCCTCTAGTTGATGCCTCGGTCCCACAGGATTGTCCACACTTCATCGTCCTCTTTTCCATTTCGTATGGTCTTGATCGGAAGCAGCTTGAAGAGATCAACTACTTCATGCAATCGGGTCTGTCATCAAAATTCGTCGACTGGAAGAAACGCAAAGAGACCGTGAGTTCCCTTTGTGGCGGTCCAGCATCGAACCTGATCTGATCTTGAACGCTCGATTCAGCTTGGCCATACGCTCGAATTGGCGAATGGAGTCAAACCACCTATGGTAGTCTTGAAGCAGCCGTTGCTGGGAGAGGTCTTTGGAGCTGGGTACGTTTGACCGTTTCTCGGATAGACGAAGATATAGGCACTCACTCATCTTTCGGGATCTGATCGTAGGTTCCAAAAGATTCGAGACGAGCCTCTATACGAGTTACGGTGGCCGAGGCTCAGCAAGATTTATCCGGAGAGGACTCAACAAGGAGGCAAGAGTTGGACCGAGGGTCAGTCCTTCCTTACTCAACTTAGACCATGAGATAGCTGATCTGTCAACTCGGATTAACGAACATCCTTCCCTCCCGTTTAGGTCTTACATCGGCTGCCTATCAAACGCTTGCCTTGACATCACTTGGGCGTCTTCCATATCCACCCTCGAACTCCGATCAGTGTCTCGAGGACGATCACTTCAGCTCTCTTGACAGCAGCTTCCTCTTTCCAGCGTCCAAGACTCGCGTCATCCGCTCTCAACCTTCTCGGGCGACGAGCGCCTCTTCTTCGACGATCCGTCAACCCGAATCCGATTCTGCGTCTTCTCAAGGGCGAGACTTGACTCCAGAGACGATTAGTCTGCCTAGTCCGGAGAAGAAGGCACGAATAAGCTCGGTAGATCGGCAGCCCCGTCCTGGGCTGTTGCCGTTCCGGTCGATCACTAGCGTGCTGACGGTCACTCGAGCCAAGCAGATTCTCAAACCCTGCATCTTTCGTCCTGGATCTGTCCGAGCGTTTCTACCTTCGCCACCACCGACAGCTAGGACAGCTCGATCGTCATCTCCCAGTCCTGAGTCTAAGGAGATTCCCTCGGACGACGACACGGAGCTGGCTGCCTCGACCAGTTTGCCGCTGACCGGTTCATCAAGGTCACTCGGCATCTCTCCTTCAACCCCTTGTCCCTCCTCTCCTTCTGTCTTCTCACCATCGCATATCGCTATTCATTGCGGTTCTATCAACGAATCGTCATCGCCACTATTCACTAGCACTGTTCAATCACCATCACCATCCACATCTATCTATCTATCGACTGCTCCTACCGTATCATGTTTATCACCTATATCTTCATCGAATTCCACGACACCCATCGCATCGCCCAAGTCCCTGCCATCCTCATGTTACGTCACCACCCTACCATCAACAACACCGCCAGCCAGCCCCCTTCTACCTCCGTCCAGCCATCATCAAGAAATCCCACAGAGCTTGTCCTCCCTTCTTGCCACATCCGTAGTCCTCAATCCTTCATTCCATCCTGTACCCTCCAATCTTGTGTCCATCCGAACACTCGCTTCCGACCTCAACATCCTCCTCTTTCAAACTGGCTGGGTACGCGCTCCGCCTTCGTCAGTCATACCCGGAGTCATCCTGCTCGACCTCGATACAGATCATGGTCAAGGAAGACAGGATCTCAAAGCCTTGCTCGCTAGCCTAGAACGAAGGAGAGACGAACTCGACCGTTTGGGAGCAGGACGAGAGAAGCAGACGATTTTGATTATCGACGTAGGGTGTCTTGAAGCTAGGATCGATGAGAAACCTACGGAAGATTGGCGAAGGTGGATACTTTGGGACTCGCGACAGAGTTAATGGGCATATCAGATTCAGGTCCCGTTCCGTTTTATGTTGCGTATGTGTGTGTGTGTCTGATGAAATGTTATGTTTAGTCAATCAGAACAAATCAAACTGATTAGTAAGGAACCGTGGCTTACAAGGACGAATGACGATGCTCTCCTGATAGATACATAGATAGAACGAATAAATTTATGAATGAATGAATGATAGATGGACAGATAGAAGTATCAAACTGCGAAGATTCGACAGACGAAGCGCGACTTCTGAGTATCAACGTCTTCTCAACAAGTCTTACCTTCCGCACTCTAGAATCCCGACAAATTTCTACGGATCAAGAGGGCAGGAGAGGAAAGGGCGAGGGAAGAGAAGAGAGGAGATAATGGTTGCAGATGGACTATAAAAATGGACAACGAGACACGATGGACTGAGGCAAGCAAGGTCGACGAAATGGGCAGACGGAACGATAAGATGGAACAAGAGATGAGACAGAAAAGGGCGTGTACTTATCGAGAAACAATGCTTGACTGGATCAGCAAGGAAATCGAACGAGAGGATACCCAGTGGAATTAGTGGACGACTGACCAGAGATATTGGCAGTCCCAATCGTTGGTCCAAGTGGGATTGTTCTTGAGGCCAGTCCGATAGGGAGAACCCCTGCAGTCGAATTGGCAGGGGAGCGCGTGATGTTTTGACGAAAACATTTGAGCCTTTCGGCGGTTTGGATTGCGTGCACAAGTATAAGTCTGATAGGCGCTGGTCTTGGAGGTAGAACCGTCTGACTTCGATGATCTTGTTGGATTGGACGACAAGAGGGTGATGCTGGACGGCCTCGTAGCCAACCTCTCTCTCCCTCTTGCTCGACGCTGTTCGTCTCGAACAGTCGCGCTCCGACTCGATCGCGTTGAGGACGAAGAGTCCACACGAAACGCCGTCTGTCTGTCGACCTATCTGATCAGCGTACAATTCGGACGACGTTGGATCTTCCGCCGTGGGTGCGACTTGAGGACCGTTAGCAGGTCGCAACGCCAGGGGAATGTCTAATCGATCGGGTTTATGGAATGGTGCGACATCTTTGATCGGAAGTCTGGTCGTCGGGTGCAGGTGATCAGAGGCGATGCCGCAAGCGACCCCAGATTCGATGTGTCTGTGTGTCAGGAATAAGGATTTTATTCAACTCCCAGTAACCGCTTCCGATTGCAGTCGTGCAATAGGCTTACCCTCCGATGAGACTGTCGTGTTCCGGGCTGAAACCATCAGGTAAAGGCGTGAGGGGGACTACCTTCTTCAGACTAGGGTCGAAGATTCTCTGATGTAGGAAAGCGATTTCCGCATCATGAACTCCTTGCCTATAGCTTGATGGTACGGAGATGTCCATCTGCCTGCGTCGCCTGAGGGCTTCATCGACCGACGAGTTCTTCTTCACGGCTTCGTGGGCCTTGACGGGACCGACGTACTTCAAGTTACTGAGATAGTCGCACCCCATGAGGATCTAGACGGGATGGGATGGTAAGTCAGGATAAGCAAACAGAGTTGAGATTACGGAGGATTCAGTTCTCTTCTGACTTACCGACATGAGATGGAACTCGAAATTTCCCCATCCCTCAAACTTCCCGTTCATGCTCCCTACGAGACCGGTCCCAAACCCGAGCATCTCCCGTCGAATCTCGGTGCAGTTGTTTTCCTTGTCGATGATGATCACCCGCTTGGCTCCGAAAACGAGTAGGTCCGAATCGATTGTGATGATCCCATGAATGAAGTTTTCCCTCTCGAGGGAAGCGAGTTGAGGGTCAGCCTCATATGGGGCGACGATGTACCGGATCGATTGGAGTTTGAGGGCCTAGAAGAGATCATACAGGAAAGATATCTGATGAAGGATGCGACGCATGGACCCACACCACCCGACACAACGCCGTACGTTGATCACCTGGAACACCATCTCCGACGTAATGTTGACGGCGCCCTGGTACGCTCCAGAAGCTCCAGCTCGGACGGACCCTTTATGGTCTCTTACGTCGGAGTCAGGAGCGAAAGAAGATGGGGAGGAATCACCAAGCAGGGGATCTGTACCTGTTTGATATTTGCCTTGAATCCCTGAGACCTCTTGACGCGCTGGAGAGGAAAGAAGGGGGGTCGGTTTGTATCAAGTGTTCGTTCAGCCTCCCTGGCCGGGCTAGTCCGCCGTAGGAGACGTTCTTCGTTCAACAGCTTCGTCCTTCTCCTCGACCACACACAAGTCTTGCCCCCTCTTCACGCCATTTCATACCATCCCTCGACTCTCGGCTCCTCGTATCATCCTCATCGAGTAGCCGCTGCCGCTCAAGGCACCTTAGTCAACTATCTACATCTCGTAAGTCGATTCCGTCTCAAGCACAGTCCAGGGTCAAGGAATCCTTCATCTCTCCCACCGTCCAACTCCAAATTTCCTATCGACCTATACGATCGACAGTTGGGTCTTCAGGCGGCTTGGCTTCTCGCACGCGATCGGTCGCTGCCCAGTACAACGACAGGATGATGCTGATCCTCAACGTATCCTGCTCTACCTCTCGATTGTTGTAATGCCCTTCTCAAGATCACACATCTCAAGATCACACAAGCAACTCATCCTGTCTCATAGATACTATCTCTACTCCCCCCAGCTTCCATGAATTGGACCCCTCTAACACCCTCGCGGCCCGGCGAAGGTCCTACCTCGAGATCGCTCGCCAACCCGTCCATCAGGCTTCCTCGTCCGACACTAGGCGCATGGCTCGGGCCTTTGCCTGAATCCCTTCATCTACTCATCATCGCCTATCTTCCAGTTCCAGACTTACCTCGTCTGGCCAGAGTCTCGAGAGGGTTCGGCAGATTGGTGGCTAGCGATGACGCGTGGGAACATCGGTGGAAAAGCCTCGGCATCAAGGAAGTTAGCACAGAAGGCAAGGACAAGAAGATGAAGGCCTCAAGCCCCCATACATCACCAGCGACAAACCCCCCGTTAACTCTTTCGCCCGTCAAGCCGGCCGCGAAACTAGGCTTCGGCGATTTCTCATCGAACAGACATCAGGAGGACGACTTTGGTGATTTCGTCGATGTACCGATTCCGCCTCCCACCACCTCAATCCAACTCAACAGCCTTCTCAACTTTGATGACGTTCCTTTGCCTAGCCGGTACGGCAGCTCAGGACCGGCTGGAGGACGGACCACCGGCTTCTTCGCCTTTCCTTCATCGGTACCTATCCCTTCCCAACCTGCCCTGTCTCAAGCTCCGACAACGTCGAGAACTTCCGAGCCTAAACCTCCATATCGATCGTTGTATCGGAAGCATCATGACTCCCTCGTCCCTACCCTGCTTCCTCTCCTCACATCTCCCTCGCCGTCTCCATCCCAAATCCTCTCTATCCTATTTCCACCACAACCAAACCAAGTTTCTCCTATCTCACCTTCTGAACAGTCTCGGACCCTTACTACGCTACTCACGTTCCTCTCGCCTCGCGTCCAGCCGTTCACGGCGTGGGTTCAGGCTCGTCAACTCATGCTCGCGGCAGCAGACCGATTCGACGCGGCATGCCTTGTAGCGTTCGAAGGTGCCGACTCGAGAGGAGATGAAGCTGGGATGAAGGAGTGGGCAGAGGCAGGCTGGGCTGTATGGTGGGTCGCCAACCGAGGAACGAGAAATGTCGAAGATTGGGAGGTAGGAAGGGTGTGGATCGAGAGGAAAGAAATCTTCTACCAGGGCTCTACAGTCTGGGATCCTTTGAGCAATATCCTGTCAGTGGAATGGTTTGGATATGCTGTTCCAAATCTGTCGCACGGGCTGCTGACACTTGTCTTCGCTTCCTGGATCTCAGCATGCCCCCAGCGACTCCAGTTGTTCAGCTCGACTTCACTCCAATGGACTCTTTCGTATCCCATATCATCGAAATTCTATCATCATCTGGCCGGCTTGCGACCCGAGTGTTTCCACCAGCGGCTCAAGTGCTTCGCATGTTCGCCGAGAGAGTTATCACCGACGTTATCGGTGAAACTTACGTCCAGCCGCTGTTGTCTAGAGCAAGAGATGTTGGTGGAACAGATACGGATGGATCGGGGCTTTTTTTGAGGGCATCAGCTGCCGTCTTTGCAATGACAAGTCGAGTCGTCGAAGCGGTTGTCGAAGCTGGAAAGAGGGAACAAGCAGGCAAGAGTGTGATTGGTCAAGCAGAGGTCGAAGATCTAGTGTAAGTGTCACGTGGCTGCCTGAATCGAATCCTCAATCAGATCTGGGAAGAAGTTTGACCGGCCGAAGAGCCTTTCTTTTCTATAGCTTCAAGATGTTCGAATTCAACATGGACGAGTACCTAGATGAGGAGATCGATTGGGTTAGAGACTCGATGGACAAGATTTGCAAGGAATGGGACCTAGAGGTAGGTCAGGTAGATCCAAGAGATCGTCATGTCGAAGTCGAGCGCAGCTAAGAAATTGTCTGCGATCCCGGTTCAGCTCAAAAATGACTCCTCGAAGCCTCACTCTTCGACTCATCCCGCTCCATCGCAAGCGACCTTTCTCGCTTCTCAAAACCCTGCTCAAGTCAAGCGAAACGTTCTCGCTGGATTCAGAGATGTTCTCCTTCTCCCCGTCACCATCATTCCCAAGACAGCTGTCTATGTCGTCTCAGCAGGCTCGACAGCAGCCGTCAGTGGACTCTCCATGCTCAACCCTCAAAACTGGCAAGGGAATTCGGCAACAGTCTCTAAGGCGGGACCAATCAACAAAGCGACGGGGCTACCTAATGGCTACGGCAAAAGCAACGAAGTCAACGCGGCCGTGTTCGAGTTGGGCGAGGACGACGATGACCACTTAGCTGGTGAACTGAACGAGAGTAAGTGGAAGACTGTTGGGCTTCGCTCATCGGTACACGACCCCCCCCCCCTCGAGTCTGACACCTTCTCATCTTGCCATGTAATAGAGCTGGCTATCCCAAATTCGACGACGCTACCCATTCCTACTTCCAATAAGCTCGCATCGCTCCATGCCTCGGCAGCTCCCTCTCGAAGCCTGACGCCATCTCTGCCAGCCTCAATGTCGAATTCCGAGACCTTTGAGTCCCTCCAGCTCCTCATCTCGCTCGACACTGCTCTGTCCCTCATCCATGCCGATCGGGAAGCCCTCAAGCGAGTTGAAACCTTCCAAAGATTCCCAGGTCAGACAGGTGCTCGCGTCAAAGAAACGATCGAAGAGATTTTCATCATGCTTCTCCAAGCCATGAGCGATCGGCACATTGGACCAGGATTTAGGATCGCAACGGAGCAGATGCGAAAGTATCAGCCCGCCGAACACGAAGAAGCGAGGAGCGTAGCACCGTTGCTTCAGTTCTTCGAGCTCGTTCATGTTGGAGATACGATTCAAAGCATGGTTCAGGTCTACTTTGACAAGGAGATGGTTAGTCCTTGATCTTAATTCCTCTCTGTATCGATACGAGACTGACGGTAGTTGTCTCTTTGCTTCCCCTCGCCAGGCACCACACATTGATCGAACCGATTTCCTGAACGGGGTCGTTCGAGAAAAGAAACGATTCGAAAATGTTCTCGACGAGGCCGTTGCTGCTGGTCTCAACGCGGGAATCGAAGTGCTCATGAACCAAGTCGAACACATCATCATCACTCAGACTGGGCCGAGAGAGTACTACCCTCTCGAAGGTGCCGAACTTGACCTAGGGCCAACGAAGGGATGCCGAGAGGCTGTCAAGAGTCTGGAGATGCATTGCGATCTCCTGAAGGGGAGTACGAGCAAGGATGTCCTCGAGGTGTTCTACCAAGAGGTTGGAATCCGATTGCAGAGGTCAGTTGGATTTCCTTCCTCAAAACAGACCTTGATCGTACTCTGTTTGACTTCTTTCATTTCTTGTCGATCCCACGGCCCATCGTACTACCGCTCCAACAGTATCCTCCAAAGGCACCTCAAACGTCAAATCATCTCCCTGCAGGGTGGTTTTCAGATCATCTCCGATCTAAATACCTATCACGCCTTCATTGCTTCCCTCAAACAACAAAGAGTCACCGAAGATTTCTCCAACCTCAAGATGCTAGGTCACGTTTACATCGTCGAGGACGCAAAGGATCTGGCGCAGATCGTCAGGGACGTCACGAGGTATGGTGGGACCTTTCGACCGGAAGAGTGAGTTCGGGGCTGGATCCTATCTATGTTTCCTCCTTGGCCTGACAATAAGTGCTTAATAAGCGCTGCTCAAGTATCGACTGACTGATGGATCGTTATGTTTGTAGTATCTACGAGTTCATCCAACGTCGTTCGGATTGGAAGAGGATCGAAAAAACGGTGGTACGTCTTCGAGATCCAAACAGAACCTTCACTCCTCTTTCCTTCGTTATAGCTTCAAGACCACCCAAAAAGTCACGAGCCGTTATCTAACCTATCCATGTCTCGGTTCTCATCCTTTCTTTGCAGGACAACGCGATGTACTCGCTCTCACTCAAGGAGGATTGTGTCGTCATGTAGTGGGACGGATGTTTCAGAGATGGAAGGTTCATTCACAAAAATCTTATTCCGTCGTGCTTCTCCTCCATGGCTCTCTCGATGACTTTCAGGGCATATCTCGCTCTTTCTGTTTATCTCTCTGGTGGGCCGATTGAGGATATCACGTCGCATCATGACATTGGTAGAGAAGGACTGATGAAACAAGTGATGCATATTCGAGTCGATGACGAGGCAGATGAGGCGATGAAGCGGAATCGTTCACTGAGAAAGAAAGGACAACGATACGAAAAGCTATAGGGGGGGGGGGGGGGCAAGTCAAGGCTGAGAGCGATGGATGGATTGAGAAGCCTGAATTGGATAGCTGCCGGCCTTGGGTTTGTTGGGCCCGGGATTGGGGAATTCCAACGGAAAGTGCGAAGATCAATATGCCCGTTGACCCATCACTGATTTAAAGGTTCTTGAAGGCGAAGGCGGAATTGACCATTCATATTCATCATCTCGACGTTGAAGACGAGAGGAACGATGAGAGAACCCGAATGGATCATTGGGATGTTGAGTTGATGAGGTTGTGGAGGATTCATGGATAGAGGGAGGAAGGAGAGGGGCTAATGACTTGAATCCAAAAATGTCATCGTATCTCTTGATTGTCGTTGCGATTGGAAGAGTGCATGACGGTGATGATAGAGGCCGTTGGAAGGATAACGGGACAGTATGGGAAGGTGCCGACGAGAAAAATCCAAAGGGATCCGTGTTGGTTGATGGGGGTCTTCTGTTTGATGTGGATAAGGAAGCCGGAAGAAGGTTGATTTCGTTCAGAGTTCGATTCTGATACGGGACGAGTCGACATGGTACGATAGGAAAGGATGATTGATCGTTGACGATAGCGGAGGAGAAAGATGAGGTGAGATGTGGTGATTGATCGTAAACGCTGGCATCGTTCTTCGAGGTATCGCCATCCTGCTTTCTCGATGGAGTTGATTCGATGTTGGACCATTCAGCTCCAAGCTCTGCAATCTCTTCCCAATCGCGACGAGGCGTGATTGGACTATCAGATGGACTACTGGTGGCGGTGTCCACACTCGAGACTGATCCTGATCGAGTGATAGAAAAGTAATCCCCTCCTCCACCTCGTTTTTGCTTCAAGAGATCCACTCGAACTGATCTCCTTCCAAACGTTCCTCCAAATGTACCTGACTGCGGTGTATGGACGCGTTGGTCCGGAGGATTGAGGTCTGTCGGGCTTTCCTCCCTACTTTCGTCGTGAAGGTCCAGCTCGTCGAGGTGATCTTGTTCAGGGGCAGGTGAGATCCAAGGACCGTAAGGTTGAATTTTTTCTCTTTCCTCGAGCGCTTGATTTGATGGGGAGAGGATAGACGAGGGACAGGAGATTGTCAGGCGAGGTTTGCGAATTGACCAACCATTGTCACCGAACCAGGTTTTCTTGCCAAAAAGGTTGACGGTGTATGTCGTCGTAGAAGCTGGGCTGGTGTGAATGGTGCTACATGATGGAAGCGATCCGAAGGGATCGAAAGGATCGATAGAAGATGTGGAGGCGTGGACTGATGGACATGAAATGGTCTCGGCGATGGCAGTTGAGAGTGGGGACGTGAAATCTGGAGTACTATGAGCATCGATTTGAGAAATGTCCTCGGCGGTCGAGATCAGCACTTCAGCAGAAGGATGATGATGCTTGATAGTCGGCACGGTCTTAATGACGGATTCCTCGACGATCATATCCCCCTCGTGGATAGTAACCGTCGCATTATCTCCCTCATCCTGCTTGATGGAGGAGATAGATCAGTTGGTATAGTCTCTTGAAATCCTTGCACAGAACACCACTCACAACAGACGCGTCGTACAAGGCGGAAGCGAGATCTATGGCAGTAGGTGCGGTCACGAGTAAACTGATCGCAGATAGTACCACGGTATCATCCTCATCGATTGAGAAGTCCCCTAAATTGGAAGGAGTCTGGAGTAATGTAACGCTTTCAGAGTCCGAGCTTGGATGATGAGGATGGAGTTATGCTCACGATCACGAATCCAGCTTGGCCTTGTTCGGCATCTTCGACCTAAACATCGGAGCAAGAATCGTGAGTAAACGGCTAACTCGAATGAGATAATTTCGTTGAGGCTAACGTTTGAATCGAGTAGTTCGTGCGAGCGCTCAATCTTGTACTGATAGAGAGCGTAAGCTGTGATACACAAGCTAGCGGGAAGCGCGACGATAGCAGCGAGGGACATGAGGAAGAACAGGATGATATTAAGGAGGATGGAGGTAGGAAACAGAGTAGTGAGAGCTCAAGTTGGACGATGGTCAGTATGACGAAGAATGAAAGGGGGAAGGGCTACGAAGAAAAAAAAGGCTGGCCCGAGAAAAGAAGGCGACAAAGGGGGACAACGCTTAAAGGAGAGATTTCGATGATGACTGAGAAAGATCGAGCTCTAGGGAAGCGCGAAAGGTGAGGAGACAATCTGGCAATCTCGATAACCCTACACGTTGATCTAGAAGAACTGATCGGCGGGGAAGAAGAAGGAAAGAAGGACCCATGCATAGGATTCAGGGAAGGGGGGATGAAAACAAGGCAGAAAAGGCCGTCTGTGAAAGGAAACCGAAAGAGAGCGGAACGAATAGCCAATAGTAATCGATGGTCGAGATCTGATGAACCGGAAAAGAACGAATGGAGAGAACCAGGGAGAAAGGTGGAAAAAGAGAGGTGGAGAAAGAAGGAAATCAAGGAAGACCGAATGAATGTGTTAGGTGAAGAGAGTCGAATCGAGTTTTCGTCTTCTCGTACGTTCATTGAGAATCTTTTCGAGCTGGGAGCTTGTTTCTCGCTTCCTTGTACTCGATGCTGTGATTGTCAGACAGGAAAAGGGGAGGGGGGAGGGGACAAAAGGTGATAATGGATGTGAGCGTGTATGTAGGCGTGTGATGAGAGGACTCGAGGATGATGCAGCATGCAGATTTTATGGGTCTATAGCGGAAACTAGAAAAACTTACTATGCGTAGCCAGCTCCTCCCACTAGGGTCAAGATGATACCGAGGCAATTTATCGGCTAAGAGTTAGACCGACCAAGTAACGTGAATGATGAGTGACTGTGTTGACCAAGACCCGGTAGGTATGCTAACGAAGGCAGGGCGTACGCTAATGGTGAGATCAAAGATGATAACGGCCAATACGATGGTAAGGACTTGCTTCACGTTGGCGGAGACGGCTATGAGGATTGAAGACGAGGGAAGGACAACAGCAGATGGGGTCAGAACCAATTGATCTCGTGATCTCAATCGACGAGAGCCGGGCTTAAACAGAGATGAACAGGACTCCGCACTCACTCATCGTCAAAGCACTCGTCTTCTTGTTGGCTGTGAAACTGACCACGTTTAGACCAAACGCGATGATCCCATTGATGACGAGAGCCATAGCCTTTGTGCCATCCATCTCCCTGGCACCAAACCCTCTAACTCTTTCGAGTTCACCAGTCCACCAGCCGTAGAGGACGCATTGGATGAATGCGAGAGGTGACATGCGCATTAAGAGATCGAGTGGATGAAGCTTGAGTCGACCTCCTCCACCTGTTTGGATGACATTTGTCGTGACGGTCTTGAGAGCTGCGAGGGCGGTCCCAAGAAGAGTGAGGATCAAACCCCATGCGGTGAAGTAGTAGTCACCGTAAGTGCTGTGAGAAAAAGAAGAGGGGCCTCGCCGGAGGTAAGCGAATTGGTGCTTAGAGTGACTACCCATGCGCCAGAACTCACGCAAATCCAACACCAGCAACAACTGGGAGGAGAGAAAAAATTTTCATTTTGCTGAAGGACGCTCTAAGGACCACGAGGGAGATTAGGATGGTGAAAAGAGGGGTGGCTGCTCGGACGACTTGATGGAACTGTTGAGGGGCGGCATGGTTCGTCGGTCAGCTTCCGTTGGATGTTGTTATGAGAGTATGTGGAGAATTTACTTACAGGTACGGTGACCAATTGGAGAGACAGGTTTGAAACGGCGATGTTGATGGTGTAGAGGACCGAGAATGCGGCCAGAACGAGGTTATCTCTGGAAGTCAGGTGTGCAGGCGTCTGCAGGCATCCGTTCGGCTCTCAGTCAGTAAGAGAGAACTGAAGGCTTCTATGCAAGAATATGAGGAGCACAATTGTAGCAGGGCAAGCCAATCTCGACTCACAAATGAACCTCTTTCGAGGGCAAAGTAACAGCCTATACATCCACTGAGTGCATGTAGTCCCGTGAGTGTCTAAAGCGACCAGGTGATTCATCGTATCAGCTTCAAGACGGTCAAGTCGATCCTACGTTTGATCGGGGAAGAGGAAGTAACGAAGCCGGCACGTTACTGCGACGCAGTAGAGCGTCCGAGGATGGCCAAGCAGACTCACATATGGAAAAGGAAAGCTAACGAGAACAATCTTGTTGAAGAGCGTCAGACCGAGATTGAAGAAAAAGTAAAGCCCAAGCCAATAGGCTTCCGAATCGAAAAACGGTTTCCCCCCGAGCTGATATGAATCCGTGGTCCCCGCGCCGAGCGGCAGAGGGCTGAAGCCGTTGGAACCGGGTGCGAAGGCTCGATGGGACGAGGAACCTAGCTTCTCTGAAGAATGGCGTGGCGAGGACGACGAGGAACCGTAGGGGTCGTTCGGATCTGGATTTGATGGTGAGTAAGGGTTGAGGAGGCTGGTTGGCGATTGAGGATTCGCCGGATTTGAGTTGAGGAAAGCGGAAGGGTTCCTCGAGATGGGCATCCGGGATGGCAGGACTGTACTACTCTTTGACGACGAGAATGTATCGAGCGAGGAAGGCGTGTAGCGCGGAGAGGCCGACGATGGAGAAGGGTTCGCGGATGAGGAGATGGGATACGGCGGATCTTGAAGAGGAGTCATCGAGGGCTTTGGACTCGCACCGGGACTACGATTACGAGCTTCGTGTGATTGAAGGTGATTTTGCTGTGGGGACGGCGGCTGGAGCTGTAGATGGGATGGTTTCTTCCTTCCTGCTGACCCATCGAGCGCAGGAGGAAGCTGGTCTCCATTGCCTATGGATCTGTACGGCTGCGCCGCCTCTTGAGATGACCCGCTGGCGGACCCACTAACGCCTGATGGCGTGCGACGAGGGGCAGACGGTGTGAATGGTCGAGCAAGTTCGGAGGATGAAGGAGAAGATCGAGCAACCTCTGTGGAAGGCATCGTTGCGGAACAGAAGGACGAGGAGGCTGGGAGGGAAAGGTGAGTTGAGGATGAGTGGGACAAGAGCTGGCAGGCCGAGCTGGCAGGAGCTGGGGAGGAGTGAGCTTGAAGATGGGGTGTACGCGAATTGATGGAGCGAACACGAGGGTTGGTAAGACAAAGGCGAGATTTCGGGAAAGGTAGTGGTTATCGGCAGAGGATTCGACTCTGGGATGGGAATGGGGCGCGGAAGCACCTGGTTCTAAGCGATTTCTGTGATGCTCTAAACGTGTGTACGTGCGTCGTTCACTTGTTTGAGGCGGTGTTGGTTGGGTAGATGGAGGGTGAATTATCAAAGACGATGAGAGCTAGAATTCTCCGTCGGGCAGATCAGACAAAGAAAGCACCGCCCGGTTCTATCGTTCTGTTGACTGACGAGTTTGGACGCGTGTTCGGGGACGCTCTTTTCCCTTTGATTCACTCACTCCCCCCAGGTTCCACTCGGCTCCCGTCCATCTGTCGGCAGCATCCATGTCAGAGCTGTCATCGAACCAACCATCAAAACACAACATCCATACAGCCAGGTCATGATACAACCACGCAAACCAAGAACACAAAATCATACCACTCATCCAAACCACTCCCACCCCACGAAAGCTAGAGTATCTTGATACCACCAACACACGACGACCTGAGCTACCTCTCCGTCCACCCTCCTCGTCTATCAGCTCATCCTCGGACGTTTGTCTCCTTTGCGACCACTCGATCCAGTCCTCTTCCTTCCTCTACCAGATGCTCGTCCCTCGACGTACTCGTCCCCCGAATCCTCGTCAGCACTTGACTCATCCTCTTCATCGTCTTCGTCCAGTTCTCTCCCTCTCTCCTCTGCCCCGACCAGGTTGACGCCATTGTGCCTCAATTCATCAGCGTCTTCATATCCTTCTCTCGGTCGCGCTTCTGATGACCCGTTCGTGTCCTCATCCCGATCGTCGCCAGACACGAAGCCTTCGTTCTCCTCTCGATCAAGCCCGCCGGGTCCGGGCGAGACTCGACGTCCTCCTGGCCAAAGCTGATTGGCGTGAGATTGTTGTGACTGCGAGGATTGGCGTTGATTTGACTGGTACTGTTGTTGATGCCGAGAGGGCTGGACAGGTGACTGATGGGACGTCGAGGTCTGAAATAATGCTGGCAGCGACGTTGACTGGGATGGGGGTCTGTAGCCATTGGACGAAGCCTGGTTGGAGCTATTGAAGGCTGCGTTGTAGTTGGTGGTTGGCCATTGGAATGAACCACCGATGGGAGAAAGACCGGATCCGAGGCCAGGAGTTGCCGAGTTGAACTGAATGAGAGGAATGGAGTAGCGTCAGCAGAGATCCATGATGTCATGCCAAGCTGTCCACCAATCGACCTACAATAGAGTGTTGATACTGTGACGAAAGACGACAGCGATGACGAAAGACGAAAAAAAAAAAAACAGCAGGTCAGCGAGCCTGAGAACAAGTCATCTACCGAGAGAAGTAGGAAGACTGACCATGGGATGCTGCTGCTGCGGCTGCTGCATCTGTTGCTGACTCTGAAGCATTGCTAGCAGCTGCTGGCTATCCAACCCTCCCATGCCTCCCATCCCTGCTGCAAGCAACTGGCCAAGCGTCCCAGCCCCGGTGGGTCCACCCCACATACCGGACCCAAGTGAGCTTAACCCTGCTAGCAGACTGTAGTTTTGAGCAAATCCTGGATTGCTGAGCGGGTATTGGAAGCCTTCGTCTGGGGGCGTCTCAAACGAGTTGCCAGCCATTTGTGAGTATGATGATGGATACCGAGCTGAAGGATATGGCTGATTTTGTTGAGGATTGGAGAATTGGTTTAGGAAGTGGCTGGGTTGACTGGAGGATAGAGGGTTATATGTGTTGCTAGAGGATGAAGCTGCGAGTGGCTAATGGTTCAAGAGGCCGAGATCAGGATGAAGAAAAGTACGGTCAGCAAGACGATGAGATCCTCAAAAAGCACCACTGATCACTAACGTTGGGCCCATTTATGTCGAACTTGTTCTGCTGGTCGACGCCCGACGACCTGTTGCTGATCCAATCCTTATTGGCGTCTGGATTGTCATCCAGTCGCGAGTTGCTGCAATGACTCTTGCTCAGCGGCTGAAGTTGATGGAGGGGAGGCTGGGGAAGGGAAGGCGTATGGATCGTTGGTGGAGGAGTAGGTACCTGGCCCACGTCATGAGGGGCAGAGGAACGTGAGTCGGAATTGCTCGGTGAAGTTTGCTTCACCGACGTTGATGAGACCTGGGAACATGGATGCAGCCCAGTCAGATGTCTGCTGAGTAGCCTGGAGGTGCATCCACACTTACCCTTCGTTTTTCGATAGCACTTGTTGCGATCGACAGTCTCTTAACCTTTGAGGTGGAAGCGTTTGATACAGTCTTTTTGGGCTTGGTGTCTTCAGAGTCATCTCCATCCGAATCAACCTCGTGTCCGGCGGCTTGAGCAAACTGCGTGGGGGATTTGTGTTCATATGTTCCTTCATGCTGAAGCGAGGGAGTGTACACATAGAGCATGTCAGCACATATGAGGAGGGCATAGACACCGACGACGCCCGAGGGAACGTACGTTGATGTACTGATTAACGACATCATCGACTGAGACATTGCAAAAGTCGAAAACCTTGTCCTGATGTTCGCCAATGATGAGGATGGCGACCTGGGATGGCAGGGAAAGTGCGAGAAGAGAAATTCGAAGGGGGTGTGGTTTCGGGGGAGACTCTAGCCGAGATCAGCTCCGGTCCTTCTTCTCTGTTTCCCTCCCCTCTCCCTCTCCCTCAGATCCCTCGATGCAAAGCAAAGGCCCGAGCGACATCATACTCACATCTACGGAGCAAAGTACACTGAGCTCCCAAGCCTGAAATAAGAAGGATTGGACCGGTTGGACCGTCAGCAGCGGGCTCTCTTCCCGAAGACCGGGCCTCTTCAGCTTCTGGAGCGCTCCGTGTTCGCATCCAAGGCAGGGACTGGATACGCACCTTTTTCATCAGGCCATCTGGAACGGACGAGATTCATGTATCAACGGATTGAAGCTGGGATATATCCAGGTACAACATGACTCGAATAGACTCACTCTTTCTCTTTTGGAACGTGACGGCCCTGTTTCTATCGTCTACGAGACGCTTGATTTCGATCTTCTTGCGACCCATTGTTCTTGTATGATCGCACGCAGAAATATACTGGGCTGGAGGGCTAGGCTTGAAGATGGTTGGAAGCAGAGGAGGGAGGGGAGGGTGGATGTAATTGTGGACATCCGCATCTAAAACGATCGTCAAGTTCGTATATTTAACCCCTTCGTTTCCTTTTTCGTCCCGGCCGATCCTCTGATGGAAAACCGTCTGGCCTTGATGTCCGTTGGGAATGCAGGTTGTCACTGTCCGTCCACGACGTCTCCTTTTGTTCCCACTATCTCAGTCGTCGTTTCTCCGGCAATATCGGAGAGCACTTCGGCAGGGAATCATCTGTTTCGATCGTCACGTCGGAAGCTTCCCTGCCGAAAACCTCAAATTTTCGTGTTCCCTCCTACTTCGAGTACGTTTACATAGATGGCCCACATCTTATCCTATTTCATATCAGGTGGCTGTCCTGCCAATCTTGGAGTCCTGGCTTCCCCACTCAGCCTCGACTTGTCCTAAAGACAACGTATTCCAGCCAAGTACTAATGACTGGTCCGAAACGGTGACAACCGAACGCCTTTGCTATCAGGGATGCCTTAGGATCAGCACGACGACTGCTGATGTCCGCTGACATCAATCTCATGCCTTCGTGATGGATAGTCCCGTTCCGTCTCACGTCGAGTTAGTTGTTCAGCACGTCATGGCCTCGCAAAAATCCAGGCTCATCCACTTGCCAGACAAACCTGATGTTAACGAGACTAGGGAGGGAGCGAAATGACGATGGTCTGTCACGATCAGCACGACATGGGTCAAACTGAAACCCGACTCCACCATCATCGGTCTCGTCTCCAGCAGCCCCTACCGGGCCCACATCATCTCTCGCTTTGCTTGACGCAAGCTAGTAACCAAGGCGACAACGTCCGGAATGTTTACCTTCCTTCTCTGATGCTGACGAGAATGAGGGAACCTCACGGGGAGATGCATCAGGATTTGAGAAGGGGAAATAAATGGCGAGAAGGTTCGGTTCGTAAGAATGAGATTTCGTAGTTCTCTGGAGGGGGGGGACTGAAGGAAAAAGATTGGGCAGATGGAATATCTTGCATGAAGTGTCAACTTTCAGAGAATATGCATTGCATCCAAGGAAGGAAATATAACGAGTGGAGCAGACGAGAACAGACCATGATTATGTAGCGGTAGTGGAAGGCAAGTGGCATTAGAAAGTTAGACTAGTATAAGATTAGGATAGCACGATGCTGAAACAGAAAGCTGCAGAAGAGCGGTCGAAATCGAAGTAAAGCAGAGAAGGATAGAGGGGTGAGTGCACCTGACAAGATACGTCGACCAGCGATCATCCTCGTCAGGTCAAGCAGGTCGTAGCTCATCCCACCGATCAACACGCCAGCTCGAACCCGACGACCTGTCCTCCTTCGCACCGGTCCTTCTCCCCCTCCCCCTCCTCCACGTCCGCTTCCGACTCGGATTCGTCCTCATCCTCATCCCCATCCTCATCCTCATCCTCATCCTCGTCCCCAGCATACTCCGCCTTCGACCGCTCAAACATCTCCCGCAGCCGTCGGACCCTTTCCATCACCACCCACTTGTCGCGACCAAATCGAGAGACGCCCCATGCCTCGTACTGGGCGTTGAGCGCTTGACGCTCGTTCCAGAGCATCCGGGCTCGAGCTTCGTCCTCGGTAGGAAGGCGGGGGGAGAAGGAGGGGCGGTGGTCGTTGTTGTTGTCTCGGTCTTGGCCTTCGTCGTCAGAGCTGTCGTCGTCGTCGTCGTCGTCGTCGTCGTACCGGTAAGGAGATTCGAGAGAGAACATGCCGGGCTTGCGGATCCGTGTCGACGTCGATGGCTGAGGGGCAGAGAGGGCGGCAGCGACGACAGCAGCCGGGACGGTGAAGGCGAAGACTGAGTCGTCGTCTGACTCGGAGTCAGAGTCAGAGTCAGAGTCGGAGCTGGAGTTGGAGCTGGAGTTGAGGTCGGAGATGCTGGTAAGCTCGAGCTCAGATCCGAGGCTGACGTTGGATGAGGAAGTGGGTAGGGGTCGAGCCTTGATGTCTTCGTGCACGTGCTCGAAGGCAAAGGAAGGCTCGTGACTTTGGTTGGACTAGATCAGGTCGCATACGATAGAGCAAGGATGTGAATACGACAYCCAAGATGAGCGGYGGAGAGGGATAGGAGATAGACGTACATGCTTGAGAGAAGCAGAGCGGAAGGCAAAGAGTCTTTTCACCCAACGAGGCTTGCTGCCCCTCTGGGCCTTGTGAGTGAGCTGCTTGGGTTGAGGGGTGCGAGGCCGAGAAGGGAAAGAGCGGGGACTATCTCGAGTGGTCGCAGTAGCGAGCTCGCCAAAGTGRACGCCAGCAGGAYTAGCRACTGTCGGGCAAGAGTGATGATGGAAGAGTRAAGGGGAAGGAAGCGAGAAGCGATGAACGCGACAGGTCAGATACGATCAACGAGGACACGAGCGGTGTGGAGAAGGGGCCGCCAAGACAGGGGGCAYGAGAAGAGAACATACTGGTTGTAGACTCGACCGAAGACAGACAGGAGATCGACGAGACACTCGAGTCGGGCGTGGATGCGAACGTAGAGGACGAGTTGAGGACGGGAGAGGTGAAATGAGGGAAAGGGTTCGTGCTGGGTGCGAACAGATGATCGCATGCGTGCTGAGGAGCAGTAGCGAGAATCTGGATGGATGACTGGCACAGGGCGTGGGGTRACGATGGCTTGGATGTCAGYAGAGCACGAGTGGGGAGAGACGCGTGGAGGTCGATTCTTTCTACTCGGTGGAGTGTCGGGGGTGCACAGGAGCAGTAGGAGGGGCAGGATGGACAGCCTCACCTTGTCGATGGTCTTGGACGCGACCTTCTTGCTCGAGCGAGCGAAGAAGGAGGCAAGCTTGGTGGAAGCGAAGGATGGCATGATGATGGTAGAAGGGCGAGTGAGGTGTATGTGTGGAAGTAAAGAGCGGTATGAAAGCAAGAAGTGGCGGAGAAGRARTATAGAAGTATAGAAGYAGTTGCGTAAGGCAAAGAGAGTGAGTCAAAGGGYAAGTGGRCAAGAGTAGGAAGGATGTGCGAATGTAGTGGTCAGAGAGAAGACGCAAAGCCCGGTTCGATTGGCCTTTTTATGGTCCCAGGATGAGGAGGCGGGTTTGTACCACTCGATGATAGGAAGAAAGGAGAACCAGAGTCGGACAGAATCACAACGACTCGGGGTTTGATCCTCCTTCGAGTTCACGTCAACGTCGCGCTGGCTGGGCGATCATGGTATGGTGCAGAGTACAGGCATGTCAGGTGGACAACGACATCGATGCGGAGGCTGGGTCGAGGCTGAGCAAAACTGAATGGAGTACGGAGGGGTATGAAGGAAGATCGATCCAAGGCTGACTCTACTGCGAGGGGGTCTTGCTTGCCTGGTCTGTCGTCTGGGCATGTCTAGGCTGGTCAAGGAGACGATAATGACGACGATGTACAGTAGACGGAACGCGTTGAGATAAAGAGAGGGGACCAGTCGCGGAGTAGCAGGGACGGCCTAGCAAAGTCGATGATCTCGCATCCCACGATACGGAACCACAGGGTCAGTCACACCCCACCGACATTCACGACGCCCATCATACTGCCAGCCATAGCTATGCGCCAGCCAGATAAGATGGTGTCCGACTCCGTAGGGTACTGGCCAGCTGCATATGCACATAGTGTGCGAAGCGGCGACAGGCCAGCTCGAACTGCAGCTCAGCACGTGTGACCTTCTTCCAGCCTATCCATACACACATGTCCAATGATGGATGTTCTGAACTTTTTTGTTTTTGTTTTTGTTTTTGTTTTTGTTTTTGTTTTTGTTTTTGTTTTTGTTTTTGTTTTTGTTTGTTAGTATTAATGTAACGAGGAGCATGAGGCCATATCGTGCATCGATCGACTGAGATAAAACGAGAACTGCTACCATCTAGAMTAAATGAGGAGAGACGCTGTGGTGCTGTATAGATACTACCTGGATTRTACGAGGAGATATCGAAGTGTAGATAGCARAGCGGCGTCAAACTCATCTRTTGCARGCCGGACAAGGCMAGACAGTCGTTCAGCCTGGACGAAGGTAAAGACCCTACGACCGAAGCATGTTGAGGGCGCGATACCTGCGGCGAGCCACCTGATAGCTCTGGATGTGGATGGAGCTCACATACGAGGACAGGCAAGGACGAGGGACTGAGGAACTCACTGAAGAACAGCACGGCGATAGCAGATCCAGCCAAAGCACCTCGAAGCTGATCACGTCCGCCGGCCGATAGGTGCTGATCGGCGTCGGCGTCGATGTCGAGGATGGTGGGCGACGGAACAAATGCGGCGATGTAGGGAGATGGCGCCCAACAAGAGAGAATGGCAAAGAGGGGCAAAGCACTTAGGAGGAAGAGGGGGACGGAAAGGGGCGCGGAAGCAGATTGAGAGAAGAGGCAAAACCTTGGGGSAAGACGAGAGRTGAGCCAAGATGAGCTGAGATCGACCATGTGACGAGGCAGATCTTGYTTGTCTAAGCGGTAAAGATGCGTGGCGTCGAGTTGATGATCTCCTTGCTGTGTTGTGYCCGTCAGCCCAGATGCTTCCRGGTCGTTGAGAGGGAGGGGAAARAGACTGAGAGAGCGAGAGTCCTCTGAAACGTGATGCTGAACTCATTCTCAGACTCGGGTCCTCCCATAGTTTCGCCCTCGCTTCACCACCATTCCCCACCTCTCTCGCTTTGCAGCGATCTCTAACCAGGCGCGATCATCTTGACAGACAGATGCCCGTTGACTGAATGGCACAGATCACTGTGGAGCGAGGGRAAGATGGCTTGTCTGGATCGGGGGCCAGGGGACCACAAGAAGTCGAGGCAAAAATGAGTCAAGACTCTTGTCTCTTCTCCCCCTTCTTCTGCCCCCCACTCCTCCCTGTCGGTACATTGCGGAGCTCAGGAAAAGATCCGGTCAAGCTCACCTCGATACTCACGGCTCTCGATCGTCTTTGATGATACCTTTGCTGGTAAAGACGAGGAAGACACAAAACACAGGCCTATGTCACTCTCGCTGTGTGTTGTTTTCTTCCTTGTATCGTCGCAGTCAAGGTATGGACTCTGTTCATCTGGCGATGGCGTGGGTAAAAGGTTTGATGCGCTGTGGCATCACATGTGCATCGTATCTGGTTTCCCTCACCYCGTCRTCTTRGGCGGGCGGGGCGGAGCTGTAGCACTTGGGCGATCACGTCTTACAYGKTCGCTGGGTGATTGATGACGGGTTCTTCGGGCGATGTGCAATCCGTCGGATGTATCGTGAGATCTACCCGACGCTCGACCTCCTACGACAGTCTCAGCCTGCAGTCGCTGTATTCTTTGTGTATCGGGTCACGCGACCGCTTACATCGAGTCTAACGTGGACGCATGCATGATCTGTCTTCATAGTTCTGCTCGATCTTCCTAGAGGTGTATATGCCTATCTTGTTCGGAAACCGATTCTTTCAAACGTCTCCTCCTGGAAGTCCCTCCTCTCGCTCCAGCGACCTGTTCCCTGGATTCCAGTCCAGCGATATCGTCTCGCCCCGTCCCGTTGGACTCGCGACAATCGCAATCAGCATCAACACATCGTCACATCAATTCGTCGACACATCAATCCGCCGACACGTCGACACTTGGTCGTACAGGGGTGGTGAAGCTAGGAGCGACGAGCCTTCGGATCGATTCACAGTCACGATATCGTCGTCCGGGACGGAATCCCTCTTGCCTCTTTGCCTCTTACAATCTTGGAGCGCTTTCTAGGTACCGGGCTCTAGATGCTGGGATCCTAACCCCCGAGCAGAGAGTGTGTGTCGCGGCATCGAGTCAACGCTGCTTCCCCCGAGAGACGATATGTTGATGTTTCTCTCGCGTTCTTCTTTCTCGGTCGTATATCAAGACCGATGGACTGGTCAGATGCAAGTAGAATCACAGGCTACACGACGTCCTTGAAGCTCGATCGACGTGGCTGAAGCAAGTCGACGGCTTACTCATCGGAACGGGGCTCGTGATTCTCGCGCCATGCCCTCCTTCCCCTTATGTTTTCTCTTGAGTACGGTCTGTGCCAGTCAGCCATCACCGAACGGCATGAACGCCAGCCACGACTGATCATCATAGGCAGAGCCAACCAGTTGCACAGCTTCGAGCGATAGCAACGACGACGACAACAACACCGACAACGAAAACAACAACACAGTTTCGAATACGACTGAACTGTCTCGAGCAAGCCTCCTCTCCTGAACTCTCCCTCAAAAGCCGAAATCGACCCACTTTCGACTCTTCCCTCCAGCCACAACCTCACTTTGCTCTCCTTGCGTATACGCCCGCTCTCACTCACTCCATACTCGCACTCGTACTTGCACCACTACTCGTCGCCTTCTACACACGACTCATCAAACCCCTATCAAACCAACCCAACCATCCATCCATCCATCCATCCATCCATCCAACCAACCAACCATCCAACCATCCATCCACCTCTCCTCCGACTACCAACATGTCCTCCCATGCTACCACCTTTGAACTCGTCTCTGACTTCTGGGTATGTCCGACTTCCTTCTTCTCTTTAGATGCGTCTGTCCATACAAAGCCTTCTGCCTCGACCCAAGTTGACCACTGCTTCTATCCTTCCATCCATCCGTTCGTCTTTCCTTCCTCTCCCTCCTTCCCCCATCTAGCACACACCCTCCTACTCTTGCGCCCCAGCTGGCCGCGTCCGACCCCACGCTGCCTTCTTTGCTGGAGCGAGAGAGAATAAGACGATCCTCGAGCGAGGCAACTACCCTACTCCCCCTCGCCTTCGTGCGCTGCACACTGCTCCTGCAGCAACAGTGCCGGTCGTCAGGAGGACGACTTTGAAGCCTCTTCGGCTTGTGGAAAGACTGGAAGCGACGGCGACGAGCAAGACGGCGAGAACGGTGACGGCGGCAACGGACGCGATGACAATGAAGACGAATGCTACCAGGACTGCAAAAGAAAACACAAACATGGTCCCAAGCGTGGTCACTGATCAAACTGACATCATCAGGAATAAGAACGAGGAAGACTCAGCGGTGATCAACGCCGATCTTCCTACGCTTAACAAAGTCAAAGCTTCTTCGTTACAGTACAACACCGCCAGTGCCACTACCACGACCAACGCCCACAATCCTACCAGCATCCCCAACACTACCCCCGCCGCCAAGCCGACTACCCCTACCAACAACGCACCCACGACCGCCACCAACACCGGCACTCATCCAGCCACATACGTCCAACGCCGACGCCCCATCAGACACCATGGCAACAGCAACATCGACTTTTCAGCGCCTCCTCGAGCGATCGAAAAGTACAGGAACATGCCTCTTCCTCCTCTCCCTACCGCTGCGGCCGCCATCATCCCTGTCGCCGTCTMTGCAGCCGTCTCKGCCGCCATCTCTCCCTCTCCCTCAACGTCATCGACTGTCCCCTCCCTCTCCTCCTCTATCCGATCGACCGACAGCAAGGGCTCAGACTCGGACTCGAACTCAGACTCAGACTCAACTGACGATGGTCTACTGATCACGCCTCCATCAAGCCCTCCTCGATCGATCATATCTCTGGTCGTCGCTTCTCCTTCTTCCCCCTCTTCCTCTTCAGGTGCTTCTCCAGTGATGGTCACTCCTGTCGCTAACAAGACTCGACGACGACGACGACAAGGAGGATGGTTCGGACTCGATGAAACGACTGGCTCGTACATCGTCGTCGCTTAATTCCCCTACCTTTAGATGATTCCATCTAGTCTAAGGCTTTGTCGACTCTCCACCTTTCCTTCCTCACTGTTCTCCTCCTCCTTGCTTCCGACTGTCTCTGTCTCTGTCTCTGTCTCTGTCTCTGTCTCTGTCTCTGTCTCTGTCTCTGTCTCTGTCTCTGTCTCTGTCTCTGTCTCTGTCTCTGTC
>BCKM01000007.1:919310-967108 GCA_039545415.1 Udeniomyces megalosporus | reverse complement strand
CTGTCTCTGTCTCTGTCTCTGTCTCTGTCTCTGTCTCTGTCTCTGTCTCTGTCTCTGTCCTGTCTCTGTCTCTGTCTCTGTCTCTGTCTCTGTCTCTGTCTCTGTCTCTGTCTCTGTCTTCGATTTGTGTTGCCTCTTTTGCCTCGTTCTCTTTTTTTTTTCTTACTCACTTAATTCTACGTTATTTCTCTCTCGCTAGGACCTGATCGTCTCTCTTCTCTCTTAAAAGAATTTTCTCTTACTTCGATTGACCGTCTGATGATTACATGAGCTTTTCCCCTCTTGCCATGCATCTCGAAAGACCTCTCTGATCCTCGCTTTCTGGTCCGCTCCGGCCTTTCCTAGATCCTCTCCCTGCTGTTGCTCATATCGGTTTTCTTCGATTTGCATCGTCTCTCTTGTTTTCTTTTCTGCTTCGATCGCTTAGCCGTGTCTCGGCGTCCTCTACCTACTAGTCGTCTCTCGCTCCCGCTTGACTTTACCTCTTCTTACTCTCTATCGATGGTCTGACAATCAAGCCTACAAGGCAAAATGAATGGAACGAGATGTAAAATGGGTTGGGTCGAATTATTAGGTTGGTTGGATCACGTAGAAGGATGTCGATTACGTGCCTGGTTTGGGTTCTGTCGGCGTTCCTTGACTCGTCTGAGTATGCATGTAGCGTCTGAGAACACTCCGGATAGCGATGACGTGTCGATGGTTCGAACTCGTGAGCTTCTGGTTGATTTCGAGACGAGAGATAGCGCTCCCCCTGCTGATGCATGTTCGGACAGACCATCAAGCTCAACTCACTCCCACTTTTCAGACGTCTTCAGCCTCTTCTCTCGTAATGCCCAACTCCACTCTCTCTCCCCTTTCGACCGATGTTCCTGCCTCGCTTGATCCTAGGGAACCCTCGTAAGTTGCCCCATCATCAGGTCGTCACCCATCTATCTACGTCTCGTTGCTCTTCGTCGACAGCCACGAGCACTTTTCGTCTCTCAGCTAGATCCCTAACGACTCAAGCAGAATCTGACTGTCCTCATTGCTCTCTGTGTCTGTGTTAACCGCTGGTACAGCTCCTCTCCTCGCCGACGATCTTCCACAAGAGCGACACCCGCCACGTCCCGAGCAGCCTCTCCATTCGCTACATCTCAGACCCATCAACATCTACCATCTCCTCTCCAGCAGGACTTCTCTTCTCAGATTCATACCCAACCCTCACAATCCCATTCGTCCTCTCTGCTTTCTCCAGGTTCGCCTTCCCAGCCCGGCCAATCTCAGCAGGCCCTTTCCGTTCCGACCTCGCCGACCTCGACAACATCATTCCATCCTCACTTACGAGATGACGACGCTACTTCCGCCATCTTTGAGCGAGACATTGAATCGACAGAGAGTGCAAGCAGCCTGCTGGCAGCCTCCGCAGCTTCTTCGACTGCAAGTCCGGTGCCTTCACAAGGGGCGACGCAGTCCGCCAGCAAACTTCATCATCCTGTCGCCAGGGTCTCGGCAACCCAGAACCTGTTTCCGACGGTACTAGATGATGGTCAGTGGCTCGTGCACGTTGATTGACCTGTCTGAAGCACGGACCTGATCTGAAGCCTTTCCTCTGCTTGATCCGGACATGGTCTGTATGCATGCCTCTTGTCCTCATCTTCATCGCATGTACCACGCCATGTACCGTCTTGCTCTCTCAGCTGTCGAAGCTCTTTCTACCAACGACCCCTCCGACGTCTTCGTCGTGTCACCCTCTCGAACAAATTCTCCTTCCTCTGGTCTCCCCGTGCGCAAGTCTTCCATCCTTCTCGCTTCTCCCCCTCGCGAACCGACGCCTGGTCGAACGTCGCGAAGTCCCTCAGTCAGTCTAAGTGGAGGAGGTCTGCTGATGGGTGGGACTAGCGTCGTTGATATGCGCGAACGAGAGCGAAGGGAAAGCGGTGTCAGTCTAGGAGGTCAAGCCGAGCGGATGCTGGACAGTTTTCACTCGTCTGGCGGTGCCAGTGGGGCCGATTCGAGCGTCTTTCATCTAAGTCTGCCCGGAGATGACGTGAGTGACGGTCCAGCGAGAATCATTTTGTTCAGCTTCCCAGCTCGTACCTGGAATGTGGCTGACCCTGAACCGCGCTATATACGATCAAATTCACCGTAATTCCTGTAGCGCGTCGCTTCGATCCCAACAAGCCCATCTCATACCAGCCATCCAGTCTCTCCAACCTCCCCTTCTTCGCCACTCTCGCCCCGGCATCTCTCGCCTACCCAAAGTGCGACTGGTTCTTCCTCTCCTCTCCCGCGCGATCCCAGTCCTCACCACATCATCAATCCCCACCCTTCCGCTGTCGGTGCTTCGTCCGTCCATCGACTGTCATTTATCTCACCTCAAGATCTCGTCGCTTCCATTCCTGTATCAACACTCTCCCTCGCTTCGATTACGAGTGGGGTTGCCATGCCCATTCAGTCGACGTCGACGACAACAGGAAGTCTCTCACCAGGTTCCACGTCTACACCGGCAATCTTGGAGGACATGGAGGACAGAGAAGCTGGAGCCAGTCTCTCCACAAGGAGGCAAAGTCACACGGACAGGAAACGGGCCCCGTCGGGAAGAGGTCTTGGTGAGGGTTTGGAACAGAGACTCGAAGGTCTGCTGAGGCCATCGGAGAGCGAGAGGATCGGAGTAGAGGCAAGAGAGAAAGTCACGTCTGCTTGAACAGCATACTTGTGTTCGTGGTCGGGTTCAAGGTGATTTCTGTTCGCTCTGAATTTTGTTTGTTTGTCTGGATTCTTTCTCGTCGTTGGACGTTGCTTTACGCTCGTTTGTTATCAAGTCGATTTACCTTCCATTCTTGCTTCTGCTATCTCTTCTCCTGCTTGCTCGGATTCTTGTCTCCACAGGGTGTATCTCCTCTTCCCTTTCTTCTATCGTATCTGTGTCCCTCTCTTTCGCTCTATGCTTTCGACCCTTGAAGTAATTTCGTGTCCATCACGATTGAAAGACAACCAAGATGAAGCGTTCATGGGATCGTCAAGCGTCGTTTCGTTAAAAATCGTCGAAGAGAGGGAAGGGGAAGTCAAAAGAAATCTCGTCAACCCGAACACCGTCCCTCCTTCTCTCTGTCCTCTGCTGTCTCTACACATGGGAATCCCCCGGCCCCGGTGTACAGTCCAGGACCTCATGGCTTGCGTCTACTTGCCTTCTTCATGCCATCCCTAATCAACTCCGCATTCGATCTCTCCGACTTTCTCCTCTCCTTGAAAGCCTTCCTGCTTTCCGCCGTGGAGACCGGTCCGACTTTGCCCCTCTCCTCTTGCTCAGAATATGGCATAAGATTGTGTACACTCTGATGGATAGGGATCTCGTCGAGACCGCTCAGAACGAACTCGTCCATGACGGAGAGGGGCGATGAGGTTCGAAGACCTGGAACGTCAGTTAGAGGATGCGGGCTGGGAAGCGTTGGGTCAATTTCGTGGGGGAGTGGTTCGGAAAGCGAGGCATATTGTAGAGACGGGATATCGAGCTGACTGATCAGGGTTGGAGGCTGTGACGAGGGGGATTTGAGATACAGAGGGTCAGTCAATGCGGAAGACGCTACATGATGATGGGAGATGATGGCCTACCTGGGCAGTAAGCGATGATGGTGGTGGATCGGTAGACTTCTCGTCCCTCAACATGATGCTCATTCTTTGGCCGGGTACGAGTTTGTGGCCGTTGAACTCTTCTGGTCGAAGGATCGAGTGCTTCCATTCGTGTCTGACTTGATCGCTATTGCTCAACAAAAATGACAACATTTCAATGTCGATGATGGTCACGACGAACGAAGAAGCAGATGGGATTAGCAATGAACGAAAGGGGCAAGGAGAAGTTGGCCTTGAATTCATTTGCGGTAGACACTCACGTCTGAACATATACGCTCCCACTAGGTAACAGAACTTCGATGGTTTCCTCTTGTCCATCCACTCTCTCTACTCTTTCCAGCCGCAACACCGTTTCCGCCCCAAGACTAACGCCAACGATCGTCTCGCCCATGGCGATCTCAGAATCGACGTGAGGCTGGATTGATCCTTCCGGTCCAAGATGTAGGACATGCAGTGTCCTTCCGAGTTCCTCTCCGTCTGGTCCACCATGTTCGAAGAGACGATCGAGTCGCTCCATCAGCTTGTACGGTCGAGGTTGAAACGACGTTTCCGGTCCAGGCAGGTCGGGCAATTGACCACTCGAGACAAGTGCTTCTCTGAACTGATGGATGACGTTATCAAAGTGACCGGGCTCGAACAGGTATGCCTCTGGTTTCATGAACCATCCCTGAAGACCCTTGTTGGTCCTGTCATATCGGACTTCTGCTGGTGTCCTCTTTATCTTCTTTCCCTTGACACGAGCGATTCTCCCCAGCTTATCGAGAGCGTAGAGGGCGGATTCGAGAAGGATTTGTTGCTCGTAGAGATTGAAGAATGACGGATAGAAGGAGAAGCCGAGAGGGACTCGGTCGGAGAGAGAGGAAGGGTTGAGACGGATGAGTGGAGAATGAGTAGCGGTGAGGGAAAGAGTCGGTGGGAGAGGCGTCTTGAGGAGTTGAGTAGCCTTGAGGGCGTGTGGTAGTTGAAGGACCTTTCGTGAGACGCCGAGAACGCCAGACATGGGAAGGGGCGTGGATGAAGGAGCGGGGAACACGAGGCGGGATTCGCATTTGAGGAGTTGGGGAGACCCGGAATGTTCGCCGAGCGAAGGTCCTGACACCCACTCATCATCTCGCCGACTATGTCATCTGAACCTATCCGCGTCGCCATCTTGGGAGCTGGAAGCGTTAGTCTCACAATCTCCATCAAATCAGAGCCGAGTCTATGCTGACGATCTCTCAAACGGCAGTCTTACTCTACCTTCCACCTTCCGCTCGTCCTCAACCAACCTTCGCTCTTCACCCTTCATTCTGTCTACGAGCGGTCTGCCACGGCCGACAAGAGCAAAGCTCGAGATGCTCTTCCCAACAACCTCAAGAGCACCGTCAAGGTGGTGACCACCCTCGAAGAGATCACAAACGATCCAGAGGTTGAGCTGGTAAGTCCGATCTTCATCTCTCCTTCTCTCGTCGACATGCATCACGTCTCTCGGTATCTGATGGCGACGACGTATGATCTAGGTCATTATAACTACCATCAACGACACCCACTACTCCCTCTCGAAAGTTGCCCTTCTCGCAAAGAAGCACGTCCTGGTTGAGAAGCCGACCTGCCCAACCTCACCCGAAGTCGAAGAGCTCGTTAAGCTGGCAAAGGATAACGGGGTCCTGCTGACGACCTACCAGAACAGGCGATACGATGCCGACTTCCTTACTCTTCGCAAAATCATCAGCGAGGGAAAGTTGGGCGACGTTGTTCAGTTTGCGTCATCGATGGATCGATATCGACGTGAGTGTTACATGCCGGTCATTCCAGACTATTTGATCAGCTCTGCTAATTGATTTCGAATCCCCAATCCGATATAGCTGTGCCAAAGGGAGGATGGAGTGAGTTCCTCGAGGGACTTTGGGCGTCCTACTGATTCCTCAAATGCTGACGTGTCCCTTTTTGTCCTTTTTCTTTTCTCTCGCAGAGGAGGTCAACTCTCCCGGCTCTGGTGTCATCTATGATCTCGGATCCCATGTGAGTCACACTGACAGAACAATTCAACGCGTTCCATCTGACAAACACTTCTCCGTCCTCAATCACTATTAGCTCGTTGATCAGGCACTTGTCCTCTTTGGCAAGCCTGCAAAGGTCACTGCGTTCGCCGAGAATTCGAGACAGCAGGGAGCGTAAGTTATTCTCCCTTTGTATTGTAAGTATCTTTCTGACCTGACCTGAGCTCTGCTTTCTCAATCGATGAGCAGCCTAGACGTCGACGACTCCTTCACCATCACTCTCCACTACCCAGCCTCGAGCGAGAGGAAGCTGCCACTCAAGGCTGTATTGAGTGCCTCGGTACTCTCTCTCATGACTCCTGGTCTTCGTTACACTGTCAAGGGAACGAAGGGTGAGTACGCTCTATGGGATTGATCTCATCTCTGCCTACACCTGTCGTCTGACGAGAGTATATCTTCATCTTAGGCTCGTTCGTCAAGTATGATGTCGATCCTCAGGAAGCTCAGCTCAAAGCCTCAGTCCATGCACCCTCATCGGAATCCTTCGGCGTCGACCCGGAAGAGGTTTGGGGTACGCTCGAGACAACCGAGGAGGCAATCAACACCACTGTTGGGCAGAAGACTAAGTTTGTTACGCCTCTCCTCTCGCGATTCCATGTATGCATGCTCATCACTTCACATTGACAGATACCCAAGCGTCCCTGGATCATACCCATCGTTCTACAAAGCCCTCGGTCTAGCCATCCGAGGTCAGGGAGAGCCACCGGTCAAGGCAGAGGAAAGTCTTGAGCTCATCCGATTGCTCGAGCTGGCCCATCGTAGCAGCATCGAAGGACGAACTCTCGACTTTTGAGGATTGGTAGATGAACCAATAGAAGATCCATGCAGATTGTTGCCTTGAGGAACGATTTTTGTTACAACATCAATAGTTTTACTGCCCATGAGTTGTGCCCTTATGCCAGACAATCCCATGGAGAGAAAAGGCAAACAAAAAAAGAAGCAGAAGTCCAACCCTCGTGATCTCCCTGCTGCGTTTCTCTCCAAACGACGACCGCACTCGCGTGACTTCCGCTTTCTCCAATCACTATACTCAGTTCGCCAAATCTTCCAGCAGTACTCACATTCGGACATGGCCAAAAAGCAAGCTTCTGTCGCTTCCAAGGATGCCGTTGATTCGAGCGCGACGTCTACCACCTCGACATCTTCCGTTCTTCCCCTAGCATCTTTGTCCGCAAGCACGGGCGTGCCCCACAAAATCAACAACTCCAGCCTGATAGAGGTCAAAGGTTCACTGGATGATACTATCCGTGACGTACGTCAAACCTCTCTGAGCGTTCCTGCTGTTACTTCGTCCGCCACGTCCCTATCCGGTAGAACCGCTACGCTGCGCCTCTACCCCTTGCTCCCTTCTTGCTTGCGATTTGACCGAGCTTACAAGTTACACCTGATTTCTTACAACAGTACTTGAATCGGGCACCTCATTCCTACAGCCAATCTCATCGACACACCGACGTCAAACTTGCCCTCGGATGGTCGGCTGCCCTCATTGCGTTGGGAACGACTGGGTGGAGCACGCGAGTTGATTGGGAGACGAGCAAGCTTCCCCTTACTTTCGCCGTTATATCGTAAGTGCAGGGTGTCTTTGTCTCGCTAGATACCTGGCCTGAGGTCGAGACAGAGAGAGGGGAGGCATGAGGTCGGCGGACAGGTGACTGATTTACTCTTGATTTTGATCGGACCGGATAGATATATCATCTTATCGGCCCTGCAGAACATCTACAGCTACTATATCGAGAAGGATAACATCTACCTCGGCAAGAAGAAGAGCTTCGCACCTGAGGGACGTGTGAGTTCGCCGACTGCACACATCAGCGATCTGATCTAGTCCACTTGTTCATTCCCGATCACATCATCCATGCTGACTGCTTCTCTTTCTGGTCACGTCGCCCTTCTGATGGCCTGCAGATTGAAACGTCGCGAATTTCCATCACGTCCAAGACCACCTCCCCTGCACCTGCTCGAACGCCCATCTACTCCGTCGAGGTTGCCTCCTCGCGGGTTACAAACGCTGGAAAGTCGCTCCTCTCGCGTCTCAGCCAGTCCGAGTCGGTCTCTGTTGGAGAGTTCATCAGCGAGAACGGAGAGGTGGACAGACTGGGCGTCGAGCGTTGGGTGGAGGCCCTGTTGAGCGAGAAGGCGCCCGAGGAGAAAACCAAGAGGACCTGAGCCTGAAAGTACATAGAATGAACAGTGGGGGCATAGGTGATAGCTTGAGATTCGTTAGAGATGGTTTGAGATGCGATGCAAATTGGGAGAGAAGAGAGACCCAGAAATGCATCCGGCGTCAGCGACCAGTCCAAAGCCCGGTGAAATTGGGAAGACCTCGGTAACCCTCACCTGCTCGACCTCCTCCCTTCTTTTGCCTCCCCAACGTCCCTGATCTCTCAGAGGCACCCATCAGACAATTGGGCCCGTCTTGTCCCTCGGGCGATTTATCCGACTCCAACCCTCCAGCCCCAAGCGCGAGATCTGCCTCTCCGCCGACCCAATCCACGCGTAGCTCCCACCTCGTCCCGGTTCTCCTTCAGCTCGAGCGATGGTTGAGCCACCCCCAATCGACTTTTCAAAGTACGGTCTAACGGAGGTCGAACCGGCCCCGTTCGCATGGGGTGATGGCGAAAACCCTCGTCACCTCGGCACGGCCTTGCTTACTCCAAACGCCAAATATCCGTGTATCAAGCAGGGCGTCCGTCGAGTTTCGTACCGGTACGAGCCGACTTTCTTTTCGTTTTCGTCTCGTGCTCCCTCATCGAGCTTGATAGGCCTCCACGCTTAATCCTCAGCGAAAGGATCGAGGGAAGAACGTAAAGCGCTTCGTCCAACTCCGAGAGTCGGCGTTAACTTCCCTTCTCTCCTTTGATGGTTCTGCAACTCTTCCTACAGCCTCGCTCCTGCGTCTCATTCAGCAGGTAGGTCACGTCGACAAAACGTCCTGAGTACAGGCTCATAGCTGATCCCGATCTTTCCTCAGCCGTCACGATCTATCGACGCAACATGCGCGTCATCGAGCTCTTAGCTACCCCTCCTGCAGACCTAATCAGACCACGATCCGCCCTCGAATTTGTTGATCTATCATCTCACCTCATCCCCCTGTCAGACTCTCTCGTTGCTAGGTGGGAAACTCCAGACGGAGACTGGCTTATCAGCGAGCTCGTGGAGAGCGAAGACAGGATACGTTTGGACGACTTTTGGCAGGAAACCTTAACTCAGGCCCTAGGCATAGGGAAGGGAGAAGAGATAAACCTAGATCAAGTGGAAGAGGGCAGGCTCGACAAGGCGTATGGCGAAGCGAGCGAGGTGCTTCTCCAAGTGCTCCGGATGCTGACCGTGAGTTTCCCTCATCGTGTCGCCTGATACTCCTCTTCAAGCCGGAAGGGTCATTCTAAATGCTGTCATGCACTGGTTGACCGCAGGTCTTTCATCGAAGGAACTTTTCGCTTCGGATCATCCGGCCTGAGTTCTTCCAAGTCATCCGCAATCGTAAAACGGGCAGGATAAAGGTCGAGCTCATCCGAGTTGCTACGGCAATCGTGACGATTAAGCGGAAGAACAGCATCTCAATGGATAGCAGCTCATCTGAGTCGTTGGTTGTAGAAGAGTCCGATGATGACTCTGAATCTTCTTGGGCCGATGTGGATGGCTTGGAATCATTGTCAGCCGATGCCATCATCCAGAAGTAGGCTCCTTTTCTTCTCTTGGTACGGGCCCAAGAAGTCACGAGTGCCCTTGACTGATGAGATCGGTCCACCCGTTGTCAACAAACCATCAGCTGTCGTTTCATCGCACCAGAGAGTCTCTCTCGTCAATCCACCACGTCCGAGGAGGCTGACATCTTTTCCTGGGGAACCCTCGCATACGAGCTCGTCTGTGGCCGTCCGACCGAATCCCCACCATCTCCACCAATCGATCTCCTCAGCATCATCCATCAGCACATTACTTGCGAGATTCCTCATCTTTCCACTCAGCTTTCACGGAAGACGTCAGCTACAGATGCTCTATGTAAAATCATCCACAAGTGTCTATCAAAAGACATGGCCGATCGTTATAGTTCCTCTCTCTCGCTTTTACACGACCTCACCACGTTTCAGCTTATCGCTCGATCTGGTGGAGCGATGGCAAAGTTCAATCCAGGTAGATGATGGGCTACTCTTTCAATTTTTTCGTTCTTCAAGCGCCCTGTATTCGATTGGAAAGATCCGATTCTCACTTTACATCAATCTCTCTCTTCAATTCAGGCAAGATCGAACAACTCTCGCGACTGCGGATTCCTCCTGGCCTTCTCGATCGAGACGACTGCTTAGGCCAACTCGAGAGCGCCTTCGCCAGGCTGGAGGAAGACCCCAAGAGCATTAGTGTCGCCCATATCTTTGGTGTCTCGGGTTCTGGAAAGAGTGTCCTGGCCGAAACATTCCTTCAGCGGTTAAAGGACAAGGATCGAACAAAGATGATTGCCGTCGCTAAGCTAGATCGTGAGGTCCATTGTCCTCTCTGCTCCTTGACAGCCCGTTCTTGTCTTACACCATCTGTCCATGTGTACCTAAAAAGAGTACATGCGAAAACCCCTCTCGGGATTCATTCAGCTGTTCGAATCGCTGCTTGAACGTGTCTTTAGCGATCCTCGACAAGATGCTACAGCTTGGAAGAACAAGTCAGTGCTCTATTTCCCAAAAAAAAAAAAATCCTGGTCCAGTCAGGGTAGGTAAAAGACACACTCTTATGCGATTCCGTGTCGTGCCCAGAATCGAAGTCCTTCTCGCCCATCAGGTCGCATTCACGTCGCAACTAAGTCCAGAATGGAAAAGGTTCTTCAAGCTCGAGTCTACAACAAGAGTGGACGACCGTGACTGGGAGAACCTAACGTAAGCGTGTCTCATGAGCTGACGGGAACCCTCGTAGCATAAGTGTAGTATGCTCATCGGGCTGTCGTCATTCGGGAGCAGATCGAGCTTCCGAGTGACATGCCGTCGATTTCTGCAGGTATTCTGCAGCGAAACCATGCCGTTGGTGCTCGTTTTAGAGTAAGTGACCCGACCGATCATCGTCTTGGTGCAACTGGTCTTAACGCTAACCGCGAAGTCCATCACCTGAATTCGTCTTTCGCTCAGTGACATCCAGGTGAAGATTTCAAATCTCTCTCTGAAGCTGATTGAAACATAGCATCGAGCTAATCCGTGTTTCATGCCATCTTCCCTCGGTCTCATGCACACCAGTGGTTTTCCCCCGAGGAGCTGCAGCTTTGGAAGGATCTGCTATCGCCGCACTCGAACTCGAGCATTCCGTTGCACAATGTCCTCATCTGCTGCACCTTTAGAATCCCGAACGACACTGAGGACCGAGCACCGCCTGCCGAGATGGTCCTCTCACCTCACGCTATTGCTATCAAAGTCATGCCCTTCACTCTTGGCGTCGTGAGAGAATTTTTACAGAAGACCTTCCGCGTACGAGTCCCCTTCCACTTTCCTCTTTCCATTCCCTAGTTTTGGAAGAACGACGTATCGCTGACATGCGGCTATCCCTTCTCGCCGCCCTTTAGTGGACTGAGGAAGAATTGAATTCAGACCATCTACACGTAGCCCAATTCCTGCACGAACAGACGCAAGGGTCGCCTCTCTTCCTTCACTCGCTCGTCGCCTCGCTCGTCCGTGAGGGCACAATCTTTTTCGACTTCAGGACATTGAACGTACGCCTGCCTGAGGTGTCGCCTTCCTTGAATGTATCATCCGATCGACGCTGACACCTCACCCCGATACCTTTGCTCAGTGGAACTTCAACCCCCGGTCACTTCAGCTCCACTCTTCTCAAGACATTGTCTCATACGTCTCGCGTGTGCTCAAGTCACTTCCGAATCCGCTCAAACGAATCTTGAAGGTGCGACTTAAAGTCATCTCGCCGACAACCTGCCCGACTGCTGCTCAACCCTTCGTTCGTCCCCCGCACAGATCCTCGCTTGCCTGCCGTCGAAAGGTGTACCCATCACCATCTTGGCTCAACTATGCGATCAGTCCGTCGAGGAGGTTGAGGATCTCTTGCAACAGGCCGTGGCGGTCGGTAGCTGTAGCATCTCGTCAGATCGAGTGATCCGGTTCGAGTGAGTAAACGTTCACCTTGCTGAACCTATCTCCTCCAGTAGACCTCGTTATTCTGAACACTATGCAAACCCACCCTTTCCAGTCACGATCGTCAGCAACAATCGGCGTATTCTCTCATCGGGAACGAAGAGCTGGCTCAGACTCACCATCTGATTGCGTCTTACATCAAGAAGGTCGACGGCGACGACGCCTTTATCTTCGAATGTTGGTTATCTTTTTCTGTCGGCTTGGATCTCCTATCCATTCGATTCTGGCTCATCTCTGCGACCTTGCTGTTATGTTTTATCTTGTGTTTGTAGGTGCCGATAACTTTATCGCCGCACGCCGACTTGGCTTTGTGTTCGACGAGCCTGAGCTGCCTGATATTTGTTAGTCTCTCCGCTCTCGTACTTGCCACCAAGTGAATCACCACTGATGTGTGTTTCCTTGCCTTCAGTATGCCGAGCAGCTCATCGGTCAGCTGAAGCGGCCTCCTTTACCACCACCCTCTCCTACCTCGAAGTACTGGAGACCTTGATCGACTTTACAGATCCCTCCACATGGAAAAGCCACCACGATATCTGTTTCACCTTTTGTCAGCTCCTCGCTGAGTGCTCAGCCGTTCTTCACACTCAAAAGAAATCTTTCGCTCGAGTGAGTCGTTTCGTTTCGTTCTGACCCTAGGGGGAATTGCGGAATAGTTAGGTTGATAGTCGTCCTCGTGCGTTTCAGATCGAGTCCTTCCTTCCGTTTTGTCGAACGCGATACGAGACAGTGATCCTTCGAACCATGATGGTCCGTCTGTTGATAAGCTCAGGCTGCGAGATCGAGGCTGCCGAGCTTGCTCGCGAGAGCATCGGTCTTATGGGCTACGATACAAACTCGACCAGGGAGCTTCCACCTCTGCCGACGGTATCCGACCTCGAGAGCCTCTGCCAGGAGACCCAATCACCGCCAGCGCCAAAAATGACAGAAGAGGAGTCCGTCATCGTAGCTATAGCTCAGTTAACAAGCTACGTCGGGCCGAGCATGTTTATATCCAGCGAGGACAAAGGAAGACCGCTATTATCTATGGTCCTCCGGCTCGTATTCACGTCCCCAGCCACGAGGCGATGCTCTGGTGAGTTGCTGGTCCACGACCATGAGGTCATCTTCCTTTCCATTGACAACGTTGGTGTGAATTTCGTGCAGCCGCCTCCTATCTGCTCATCCTCTACGCCGTCGGCTCAGATTTCGAAGACACCCGGACCTACCTTGACTTGGGCAGGAAGCTTGCGGATCTGCAAGGAGGATCCCTCCAACCGATCACCCATCTGACGGGCATTGCCCAGATGCACAGATGGGTCCCTTTGCTTGATGTTCACTACGAAGACGCGTGGGATGGCCTTGTCCTGACAGGTAACGCGGAGTCCCAAGGCTACTGCAGTCTCCAACAGATCCTCACCGATTTCTTAGCTGGTACTTCGATCAACGACAAGAATGCCACGCCAGCGTACGGAACTACCGGTGAGTCGATGCGGCATAGCTACTTTTGAGAAAACTTCTCACCTTGAGTCCTTCACAAAAGCCTCGGTCGAGTGCTTTCACGCCTTCCCTCCATCATGCAAGGCTACCATCAATGCTTGTTTGTCCAACTTTCCTCCTGTCCTTATCCAGTTGTCGCACTCCTGACTGTCTTCCTTGACATAATCTCGTTTATCTCCTAGTGAATCAGCTCTGGATTAATATCACAAACTCAGATCGACCAGTCGATTCGCTTGCAGCCCTCGAGGGGGAACTCTTTGATTTGTCCAGGTGAGATGTACTTCGCCGAGAGTTTGTCAACCCTAATGCGTAAGCTGACTAGTCTCTCCATGGTCGTGACGCAGAGACTGGGATACCATCAAAGACCTTGGGCTTCACGCGCTGACATACTTCATCTGCGCTACTTGGTGTGCCTGGTGAGCTTGCCTGTACATTCTCCGACAGATATAAGTTTCAAACCGACGACTGATCTGTAATTTTGTAGGCTTACTTCGGGAGACGGATCCGTCCTCCTGGATCTCATCAAGCGAGCTTCGGTGTATAGAAACGCTTGTAACGGCCTCATCCAGGAGGTCAGTTTCGTCTTTCTATCTCTCGCGCGTTCGGGCGATTCAACTAATAGTGATGCTTCCTCAAATCCAGCCCGAATTCCTCTTCCTCGAGGCAGCAATCCTCTTGGTTCACGGCACTGAGCCGAGTCAGCAAGCTGAGGCCGAGGAAAATATGGTCAAGCTATCCAATTACTGCAGTATGTGTCTTTCATACGAATCTGGCTCTGCTATTCAATTCCGTTATCCTTCATCCGACACAAATTATCACTGCTCCATCTAGCCGAGGATTACCGAGTACGACACGACTTCCTCGTTTGTCTGCAAAGCCTGCGGCAGGTCTCGTCTGCTCATGGTCGTTGGACAGACGTCATCGAGATCGTTGAGTCTACTCTCGAGCGATGGGGCCAGTTGAAACAGAGCAAGAGATTCGGCTTGCTTTCCGGTTAGTGGCCTTTTCTTGGGGCTGGTTGTGTTTCTCTCTGACACTTGCTCGATTGTCGAACTTGACTCTGCTAGGTCAACTAAACGTTCATGTCGCTCGATTCGTGTTAAAGGAGAGCAAAGTGCCTCGATTGGCTGCGGGTGCGTCGAATTTCCAGTCGCTGCGTAAAGACGCAGCTTATCTATTTCCTTCTCTTCCCATCATCTTCTCCACACTCAGGCTATGCACTTGAAGCGTTCTCCCAATTCTCGCACGGTCACGCCAAGAACCTAGTCCGAGTTGTCGTAAGCAACCTACCCGCTTCAACCCCACATGGCTCCGCTCACAAGCTGACTAGTATCGAGCGTGTCTAGGTCAACGAGTTTGGCCGACACGTGTCATTCTCAACTCGTTCCTCGAGACGACCTACTGAATCCAGTCCGCCGCCGAGTCTTCCTGTCTCGTCACTGGAACCTAAGGGCCATTCCTTCCGTTCGATAGATACCTCGTCGAGAAACTCAGGGGTTTCTTCGGACATTGTCAAGTCATCCGCTCCTCGTGAGATGCTGGAAAGCAAGCTCGATCTGGATTCAATCCTCAAAGCTGCCCTGGTCATCGCGTCTGAGACTTCCCCGAGTTCCATCTGCGTGAAGTTGATGCGTATCTTGCTCAAGTACGTTATTGCCCCATCTTTCTCTGGTCAAAGATTTCTCCATCCTATAAAGCCTGACCATCGGACTGCCTTCCGTTAAATAGATATACCCTTAGCGATTACATCGCACTGGCACTGCAAGAAGGTAACCAGCTTGTGCTTAGAGGAAGCGGTACTGGGACCACGCTCTCGTCCTTGGAAGTTCGACTTGATTCCAAGGACGCAGAGTTGCAAGCCCCGCTCTCAATCCTCCTCCATACCGCTAGGACTGGCAAGGTAAGCTTCGCTACCAGAACCATCGCCCTGACCCGAACTTATATCATTGCTGTCGCTGATGATGCTGTACCTAATCTCCCTCAGTCCCTGACGTCGATCGAGGAGTTGCGGAAACTGGACGACCCGTTCTACAAAGCCCGGCCACCACGGTGCGTGATGTAGCCGTTCCATCCGTGTAGCCGATCTTGCTGATGTAATGTGTTCAACGCTGCCGTTGTGAATAAGGTCGATCCTGTCTCTCCCTTTCTCTAACCAAGGACGCTTTGCAGGTGTGGTCGTACTCTCGTCGCAATCACTGGTCATTGACCTTCCGTCAGCTTCCGACAGTCAAGCGTCCGAGATCGTATCTACCCTCGCGACTCTGGCCGCGGTCTCGCTCGAGGCCTCTCTTTCAACCAAGTCTCTTGAGATCGTCGTTGGTAAGTCAAACGGCGAGCAAGGTGGAGTAACGAATGGCATCGGGTTGATGCTGATGTTCACTTTGTCTTGCATTGCTGTCTCCATCTAGCCAACCGCACAACGGCTCTCGAGACTGCCTTGGCGGCCAAGACTCGATTCCTGTCCATCATGAGTCACGAGCTTCGTTCTCCTTTGTTCGCAGTGCTCGGCTTAGTTGAAGTTCTTGAGGGTTCGCCTGGCCTCAGCAGCGTTCAGAAAGATCATCTGGCGACGATCAAGTCGTCCGGGGAGACTCTTCAGTCTCTCATCAGTAATATCCTAGGTTCGTCTGGAGCCTATATGGCCTTCTCAGTTCCCTGACTGACTTTAGATACACTTTCCCTTTCGTAGACTTGACTAAGCTGGAAGCCGGTTCGGTCGAAGTCGAGACTGTCGAGTTCTATATTCGTGACACAATCGAAGCAGCGGTTCGCTCTCCATCATTACTTGACCGCTCAGACGCTCCAACTGACTCATATCTATTCTCATATAGCTCTACACCATCGCGGCGATGGCGCAGAAGAAGGGCGTCGAAGTTTTGTACGACTCTAAGCTGAAGGATGATCCTGGAAAGATTACTGGAGATGCCTTCCGATGCAAGCAGATCCTGACAAAGTACGTTGCGTTTCTCGTGTCTGAAGAGCAGAGCCGAGTAGTCACGCGCTGACGCATGGGTTATTCTGCCTTGCAGCTGTATGTCTTTCTAACTTTTCATCTCCTCGTAGGCTAGCTGTCAACTGAGCTTCGTTGCACACCGTAAAGTCCTTTCGAACTCTCTCAAATTCACACCTAAGGGAGGTACCATCACTGTTCGATCCCAGATCGAAGGTGCATCGCTTCCATGCATGATCACAATTGAAGTTATCGACACGGGCTCCGGCATTCCAGTTCACAAGCAGCACCGACTGTTCAAAAATTTCTCTCAAGTTGACGAATCGACGACACGAGAGCATGGCGGTACTGGGCTCGGACTTGCGATCTCTCAGAGTCTAGCGAAACTCCTCGGAGGGGAGACTTGGGCAGAATCAACTGGAGAACCTGGCAAGGGATCAACGTTCTACTTCTCGTTCAGGGCGGGGGCACCCTCTAATCCTTCAAATCACGAAGAACGATTCCCGCCTCTCACGACTCCGTCTCGCTCGGCTTTCCTCCTCTGTCCACCTGCAAGCTCACGGAACGTTTTGATCGAAGAGTACGTTTCTCTCGTCATCTGAGAAGATCTGTGTTCGGTTTTGTACGACAACAAGTCCGGATCAAGCTGCTGATCTGTGCTAACCCCCAACATCTCTCTAGTCTAAAACACTTCGGAGTGGCCGACATCGAGATAGCTCGAGATTTGAACGAGGCCTTGCCGTTGCTAAAGAAATCAAAAGTCAGCGACCCCACTTTTCGTCCATCCTTCCATCGTCCAAAAACCCTGGACAGACGGATACTCATATCATCTCTGGTTCATTTGTCCGACGTAGTTCGACTTCTGCTTCGTCAACCCCGATTGCGTGGAGAAGAGTATGAACGAGGAAATGAGAAAGTTGCAGCCTCACGCAGCTTTCTTCTACACCGTAAGGATTCCTGTCCTAAGGTTACCAGTGTTCTCTTCAGATCATCTTCACTGACCTACACTGTGTGGTTCGATTCGACTCGACATATTCAGCCGCAATTGTTGGAGCTAGGTGAACAGCAGGATCGACTCGGCCTTGAGCATTCCTCATTGATCAGCAGACCATTCAGGGCGGCATCTATCTATGCTGCTGTTAAGGGGGTCCTCGGAAAGGCTTCGAAGAATTCGAAACCCATCGCTACCCAAAAGACCAAAACGGACACGTCGTTTGCCAAACAGTACCCGATCCCGTCAGTTGGTGTCTTCTGATCTGGATGTTGTGCGTTCGGAGCGACTGATATGGTCCCTGATACTCTTCCTAGGTCGATTCTCTTTGTCGATGACTCGGTCGTGAATCGATCTGTTGGTGAACGCTTGCTCCAGAAGGTGGGCCGCTCGTCTTTTGTTTCCTCTCGCTTCGTCTCGTACGTATGTCGCGCGGATTCACCTTTGGTCTGATGATGTCTTCTCCCACCCTTTTCTCTTCTTTTCTCAAAGTTCGGATACAGCACTGATCTGGCTCAAGACGGTCAAGAGGCCGTCGAGCTCGCCGAGCGAAAACAATACGACTTCATCTTTATGGATCGTTCGTTGAATTCATTCTTCTCCCCTCGGATCGATCAGACGCTTCGCTACCAAAGACGTATGACTCGCGGTTCTAACGTTAAACGTCCTCCAGTTTCTATGCCTGTCCGCGATGGATTCTCTGCGAACAAGATCATTGCTTCATCACCACTCACTCACTCGCCCTTGGTCTGCGCTTTGACGGCCGAGTACATCCTTCCTTCCTTACCACTTTCCAATTCTTGTTTCGTTGCTGCTGACGCTCTCTCTCTGTTCCAATTCTATCCAGCTCGGACACGACCACGAGAGATCTCTGCATGGAACAAGGATTCTTCCGATTCCTGTCCAAGCCCCTGTCCATCCCTCGATTCCAGGAAGTTCTCATGGCAGCATCCCTAGAGTGCTCTTCAAATGCATCATCGAAAGGTTAAACCTCGGTCAGACTTTCCCCGAGCTCATTTCACGTTCTCGCAAAGTCTCCATCCCGCAAGCACTGTTTGTTTACCTTCTAGTTTATACTTCCCTTCTTCCTCCCTCATCTTTCCTGAATTCTGCTACCAACCACTGCACACACAATAGCTCCTTGCCTCTTTGTTATCGTTATCTTACTGTTGTCCATCCTTTCCGTCGCTGCCCCTCTCTTTGTGCTTCCCCGCATTTACTCTCGCGCTCCCTCGTCTCAAAAGCGTCTCATCCTCTACCTTGTTCTAATGTCATCGAGAATTATTCGTCGGATTAAACGGAGAAAGGAGAAGATAAAAAAGCGAGACGATCAGAAGGAAAGAAGCCAAACAGAAAAGCAGCATTTCAGAAAGAAGGGGAGGGGGAAGGGGGAGGGGGAGGGAACTTTTCATGGATGAGAATGAATAAAGGAAGCAGAGAAAAGAAAGAAAGAAAGAAAGAAACATTAAACCCGCAAGAGAGAGACAGAGAGAGAGAGAGGGAGAGAGACAGAGAGAAGAATGGAGTAGACACTCCCTTCTACCCGCGGGAAAGAAGTGTAACAAGAAGGAACGGAACTATTCGAGGAGTTTGCATAGAGATGGACGCGGGTACTTGAGATAGAGAGATGGGAAGGATTCGAGATGAGAAAGAGAGAGAGAGAGAGAGAGAGGTAACGTGAAAGGAAGGATCATAGAGAGTAGTTAGGGCATAATCAATCGGCATATCTGGGTGGAGAGGAAGAGGAAACGGAGGGTGTGCATCAGCATCTTGGGGATTTTCCGATACTGCTTTATCGCTTCCAGCAGAAGAAAGAAGAAAAAAAAAAAAAAAAAAAAAGACGACTGACAGCATCAACTTATCCTCCTTCCTCAGCCAATCCTCCAACGATCTATCGTCATCGACGACCTTCAAGCCTCCAGATCCAGGACCAGCCATACTATCTCTATACTTCAACGACCTGATTCCACCTCCACCCAATCGATCCTGAACCTTTTCGAGTAGTTGATCAAACGTGACGTTTGGTGGGACTCGAATGGCGATGAGGTCGTCTGTTGCTCGATCAAAGATTTTGATCTTTTTGAAGGCAGAAGAAGATGAAGATGAGGAGGAATTGTTGAGGTGGTTGCTAGTGGAGTAAGGTTGGTTCGAGGCGTTGATGGTCGAAGTGAGGGGGGTCATATGCGAATGGAAACCTCCATTACCACCACCACCACCACCACCTTGAACGTTAGATCCCCAAGAAGAAGACGTCGTTCCACCAATCGAAGGTCGACGATCATCTTCGTTGTAGTTGTTGTCATTGACGGAGGATCTCCTCGAAGAATCAGTCGTGTTCCGATTGGTTGAGTTCGTGTTTGATGAAGATGGTCGTCCTTGATGTGCCATTGGGGTTGAGTCTTGTTGATGATGATGATGGTAGGATGCCACAGCTGATGAGGCTTGAGATGACGTCCTTGGTCGAGCATCGTTGGTCTGACCGTTGTTGTTGTCTTGAGAACCATCCGAGATACCCAATCCAGCCAATCCATTCCCGATCGTCACATCACCATCGACTTGACTTTCTCCATCTTCAACGTCATCTTCTTCATCCAGATCTCTCATTGGTGGCAGGGATTTTTCTGCCTTTAGTTCCGCCTCAACTTCCCTCCTCGGTAACTCGCTTTGGATATCTCCCGTTCCAGGTGCGAAGAAAGCCCTAACCAACTGATGCTCGAGTACGTATCCTGCCGATCGACGATGAAGAGCGACGAGCTGCCGAATGTAGACATCTAGGTCCTTTGTCCGTTGACTGCAGATGGCATCGTCGATCGTATCAACCGGACCTGGCATGTACGGTAGGATCCTCGTCGAAGCTTCTCCTCCCGACATAGTAGTCCCTTGCGAATCTTGCCGATTGGTCGAACGGCCTGCCTCGACGAGGAAGGTATCGAGCAAGGCGATTTGGAAATGGTAGAAGTCCTCGTAGAGTCGGAAAATGATGAGACGAAGTGACGGTTCGTTTGGATCGGCAGGTAAAAAGTTGGCATGGACTCTGAACCAGTATTGGTTCTCCTCGGAATGGAACGAGACGACGGACGCAGAGGAAAAGGTACCCGGTGGAAGGGTGGCAGCTTCGCTGGCTGAAACGATGGAGGATGAAGTCGAGGGTGTCGTTCTGTGGAAACCGGTTCGAGGGGGTGAGGTTTGACGGGTCGATACTTTTGATTGACGTTGGGAATGAGAACGAGAATAAGAGGGGGAGTTGGCGTGAGAGTTTTGAGATGATCGTTGCTGCTGTTGATCGTCGCCACTGTTGGAACGAGCATAGGGACTGTTGGCGACGCCTGTCGTGTCGCTGAACTCGAATCGACCAAGCGGGATCGACGAGGCTTTGTATTCTGCCGTCTTTTGCTTCCACTCGTCCACCCGTGGGATACCTCCTGCTCTCAGCACTGCCTGCACGTCGGCTACGGGCTGCCCAGTCAGGGGGTCTCGAATCTCGACGAACGATATCGGTATCAGGCCGGGTCCTCCGAGTCTTTGAATCGGTTTTGCCACAAGCCTGGTTCACCAAGGACAGTGTTCAATCGTTTGATGTGACAGACAAGGTGAACGGCTTCCACAACAGACTGACCATTCGTGATTCGACTGCGCAGTGATGACGATGTTCTCTCCTGCCTTTGCCTGCAACTCGTCTGGCCTCTCCGCCTCGAAGTCGTACTGGACGACAGCGTATAGCCTGGAGCGGTACAAGGGGGGAATCAGCATGGATTCGAAGTAACGCAAGTGAGACACAACGACACGAACAAGGCTGGTTTGGGAGGGCCTGTGCCAGACACGCGAGTGATATTGTTACCTGTTGGCGAGGTGACTGAAATCGGACTGCCGGTACGAGTACAACCTAGTGATGAGCATGGTAAGAAGAGATAGGAGACCAAAGGAGCTACAAGCTCACCTCTCCTTGCCCCCGGGAGGCTTTGTTCCTCCTCGGCCAAACTCTTCGAACTTTGTCTTTGGGACAAGTCCCCGAGCGTTCGTCAACGTGTCTTGAAAGTTGCGTAGAGGTCAGTCTATAATCATCAGACACGCCTGGCGGTACACCTGTCGGAGAGAACGCGAGCAACAACTCACTCAAGGCCTCATAATAGCCTAAGCTGCCTCGAGGATCCGATTGCTCGCCGACGACGTAGAAGAAGTCGCCCTTGGCGAACGACAATTCCTGAGGACTGGAAGAAGTGTGATTCTCTTTTGCCTTGATGACTTTTTTGGGTGGTGCGATGGATGCCGTCGGCTTAGAGAGAGCTGGCGAGTGAGGAGAGGGAGGGAACGTCGGGGAAGAAGCGGAAGGGCTTTCCTTCTTGTCGCCTAGAGATCTTCGCAGGGACTTCATTTTAGATTGAGCCAGGCCAGAGGTGCCAGGACTGGGATGGGCAGCTGTTGAATAGCGAGATGGATGGAAGAGGAGAGAAGAGCTGGAGAGGGTCCGGATCCGGACTCGGACTTTGCCTGAGGGGAGGAAGGGGAAGAAATTCGACTGTCGATGGCGGTTGAGGGGAGGGGGAGGAAGAGGATTCGCTTTACACGGTTCCTGGAGAAGGAGAGCGGAGACAGGTGAGAGCCGACTGGGGGGCAGGGTAGTGTGATCGTTTCGGCGGAAGAAGGTCGAGGACCAAGGAACGTCGGATATTGAAGGATTTTCTTGGATTTTACTCTCGTTGGTGTATGGCTGGGAAAAGATGAGCTCAAATTCAGGATGTATGGCTGGAAAGGATGAGCTCAAATTCATGGCAACACTGTCATGAATCAACTTGTTGGGATCGAGCACAACGTTTGAGGTTTCCCGGCTCATCTCTTGTCGAGGGAGCCCTTTGACTTCCTTCGTCTCTTCCCCAAGCGTCCTCATGTCATCCCACCCAATAAAACCTACTTCCTCCTCCACCTCAGCCTCCTCAAAATGGACAAACAAGATCCTCAAGCCATTCCGAGCTAGATCTTCTTCCGCCCTCGCTGACACCTATCAACAACACCACCAACAACACCCCATAGACCCACCGACGCTATCCCCGAATCCGGACAAAAATCATCACGACAACCAACCCACATCAAATCACACCACAGATCCCCCATCATCCAATCACGACGACACCCGACATATATCGTCCTCCTCAAACGGCAATCACCTCGGATCGAATCCCCCGTCATCCAAGTCTTCGATCCACACGCAGTCTATCCCGCCAGCCATCATCCCCTCATACTCTCCACCATCCTACCCTCATCCCTCGTCTTCCTCTACCTCCCCTTCCTCTCGCAAGGCGAGCACGGCCAGCTCAGGAGGAGCCGTTGGGGGTCTTGCTTACCTAAACCCTTCGTCCGCGATGATGGCAGATGACCCTGAGTCTTATATCGTTCCTCCATCCGGTAAGAGGGGCGGCTCAAGAGGTCGCTCAGACTCTGTCCTCTCGTCGCCGTCCGTCTCGGAAGAGAGCACCCATCATGTCGTTCAGGGTTCGCCCGGCGGATCAAGCTCGACGAGATCGACCCGCTCCAAGACGGTCAAAGCAGATCAGCACTCTTCGAGATATGGTGGTCTCGGTAGGCATCCTGGAAACACAAAAGGCGGCGGTGGAGGCGGCGGACTTCGAGCGGCCAGTAGCGGACCAGAACACCATGCCGGGTACGCCAGCCAGACTCGATTGGTCTCTACCCCTTCTCCCACGCCAGGCTTTGACGACGCACCATCGTCCTCCTCTCCGGCATTCCGACAACCGACACAACCGACATCATCGAGCTCTGGCTCGGCAACGTCCAGATGGCTCCGTCGAGTCGCCTCCGCTCCAAACACAAAGATCTTCGGCTCATCCTCGAACTCACAGTCCCTAACGACTTCTTCCAAGAATGGCCTCCTTCACCCTGCTCCTCCACTTCCCAACGGTCCAGGTCAATCGATATCAGCAACCGCAGCGGGAGGAACTGGATCTACGATCCTTGCCGCAGGCTCGATGAGCATATCGAGCGAAAGTTCGTCCAATGGTTCCCATGGTAGAGTCAGAGCTCTCAGCAAGGGGAGCGGGATCACTTCGAGCAAAATTAAAGGCCAGAAGGGGCTTGGTATCGGACCGAGCGTGAGTTCTAGTGGGTTGAACATGAGCGGAGGAGGAGCATCGGTGGGGGAAGCTGGAGGGCCACCTGGAAAGCAAGCATTTAGACGGACTTATAGCTCGAACTCGATCAAGCTGAGATCAGTGAGTTCTATAGATCGGAACGCCTCGATCGCTGCGACTAGTCGTAACTTCAATCCTGTACAGGAGTTGCTGGGCATACAAGCTGATCCAATCATATGGGATTTCGCTTTCTCTTAGGTCGAAGTCAGTCCAAGCTCGTTCCAAAAAGTCAAGCTACTCGGCAAAGGGGACGTTGGCAAAGTCTACCTTGTTCGGGAGAAGAAGACGGACAAGCTCTTTGCGATGAAGGGTTCGTACGATTGACGACTTGATCACAACCGTGTGCTACACTCTGACGCATGATCCTCTTCATCTTTCTCGCAACGATCAACAGTCCTCTCGAAGAAAGAGATGATCAAGCGCAATAAGATCAAGCGTGCACTCGCCGAACAGGTCGGTTGGACGATCTCCATCTTCTCCATCGCATCCAGCCCTCAACCCGCCACTCACCTGATCTCCCTCTCTCTCTTGCCTTCTGCTCCGCTTTCCCGTGTCTCCGTATCGCAGGAAATTCTCGCTACATCCAACCATCCCTTCATCGTAACACTCTTCCACTCGTTCCAATCGGAGGAGTACCTCTATTTCTGCATGGAGTACTGCATGGGTGGCGAATTCTTCCGAGCACTCCAGACCCGACCAGGAAAGTGTTTACCTGAAGAGGACGCCAGGTTCTATGCGGCAGAAGTCGTAGCGGCCTTGGAATATCTTCATCTGATGGGGTTCATCTATCGAGACCTCAAGCCAGAAAGTGAGTCCACGATAGAGGAGAGCGACAGTCTGTGACTCGTGTACTGACTCATCTTCATCTCTGAAGACATTCTCCTTCACCAAAGTGGTCACATCATGTTGTCCGATTTCGATCTCTCGAAACAATCTGGAGAGCCAGGGGGCGCACCTGCCCTGATACGGACGAGTGCAACGACTGGAGTAAGTCGGTCTTAACGCGCAACACGCAACTATAGGGGTGGTAGCGCGGCTGGATACTCTCTGACATGCGCGTGTCTGTTCTGCTCTCACAGATGCCGATCATCGACACTCGATCTTGTATTGCCGATTTCCGAACAAATTCGTTTGTTGGAACAGAGGGTGAGTCACTCTTTTTAGACCTTATCATGACCGTCTGCCCACTGATCTCACGTTCTCCAAATTCTTCTTTCACGATCCAGAATACATCGCACCAGAAGTCATTCGAGGAACGGGCCATACCTCTGCCGTCGATTGGTGGACTTTGGGTATCCTCGTTTACGAGATGATTGTTCGTCCTGAACTCCTCCTCTGCTCTCAAGCCGCGCCTGACTCAAGCCCAACGATCTTCCTTCCCCTTTCTGCCTGTTTTGATCCATCCCGTCTGGCGCTGTCAATCGTGAATCCTCCTGCTCTAGTTCGCGACGACACCTTTCAAGGGTCCCAACAGAAACGGGACATTCGCGAACGTCCTCAAGCATGACGTTACTTTCCCAGATAGTTGTCCAGTCACTTCGTTCGTTCTCTCTTTCCTCATACAGTCCGTTCAATATAGCTCATATCTTCCTAATCGTACATCGAACCCCGCTTTCCTGTCATAGCAACTGCAAGAATGCCATCAAGAAACTCCTCTGCAAGGAAGAGAACCGAAGGATGGGCTCTCAATCAGGCGCATCGGAAGTCAAAGGTCACAAGTGGTTCAGTACGCTCAATTGGGGTTTGTTACGTAACACAACTCCTCCCGTTAGTTGTCTCTCTTTCCTTCGAAAGCTCCTCCTTGCGGAGGACGGAGGATGTAGTCAGAAGACGGCCGTCCGAGCTCTGAAAAGCTGATTCGGATTAAATCTGTCCCTCTCATCACTTCCTCCATCCCTGCTTAACCCTGTCGATTCTCCCTCCAGATTGTACCCGCAACAAGCAACGGGATTGACGCCGTCAATTTCCGTCACCTCAGAGATTCAAAATCACTTGATTTTGATGATCATGGACCTGTTGGATCTGTGAGTTTCTCTTCCTCCCTTGCCCCTCGCCTCTTCCTCCATTTCCTCTTGTCCCATACCCTCTCAGCTGCTCACCTGGCCCTGTTCCTTCTCAATATCTTCCCAGTCCCAACTCATCCGAGGCGTTGCAGGCCAACCAAACTTGCCAGGTACACCAGGGATCTCTACCCCTCGCGAACTCGGCGCTCCAGAGGGGTCTGAGACTGTCTCCGGCGGTGGATCAGGACTTGACGCCGAACCCAATCCATTTGGCAATTTCACGAGCGTCACAAAAAGTTACGACGATGAGCAGGGTTATCGTCATTAGTCGTTCTCCCTTCCTTCTTACTCGTCTTCAAGGAGATCAATCATCTCCCCTGAACACAATCACATTCTTCTCTCTCCGCTATGACATTTTTTTCTTCTTCTTCTTCGTTATCATTTATTTCCCCTTCATGCTCTACGTTTCATCTACGCTCCTTTCTGCTTTCCTCTCGAATTCCCAGTCTTACCTTCTTCTCTTGTTTTTTTTTTCTTCTGTTTTTCTTCTTCTTCTCCTCGTCTTGACAATACACCTTTCCCTTCCCTCTTGCACTCACTCACGAACTTTCGCCTCTCTCTCTCTCTCTCTGTTGCTTCCTTTCGATCTTCCTTGTCTTGGTCTTGATTATCCTTCCTTTCATGTCCTCTGACTTTCTCAACCCACTCTTGCACCTGGATAAGTATGAGACGACTAAGGAGTAGAAGGAAAAAAAAAAAAAGAGGACACGAAGCCAAATCAAACCAGGATGTCGCCTTGGTATCAAATTCTCTTTCTCTCGTTCTCCTCCTTTTTACTTTTCTATACAGACGTCTTGAAGGAATGGCCAGAACTACATATTGGTTGGTTTTTTTTTTTCATTGTCTTCCCGTCAGTTGAAAACGATCTTAAGACCTTTGTAGACTTTCCAACCCCAAACGACAGCTAGTGAGAGGACAGCTAGGGAGATGTCAAGCTGAGTGATGGCGAAGACCCAGAGCGTTGAGAGAGGTGGTGACTTGATCAATGAGAGGAGGTGAACAGATAAAAAGAAAGTGAGTGAGTGAGAGAGAGAGAGAGAGAGAGAGAGAAAGAGTCAGTCAATCAATTTTGCATTTGTCGTTCAGACCCTTCAGTCCCCATCTACTTCTTGAGCGTTTGTTTGTTTATTTGTTGGTAACTCGACTAACCTGCTGCATGATGACGATGTAGTTTGATCTGTTGATAACGTAGATGAGTCGGGTTCCACACCCTATCGATAGAGCGGTTAAACCTGCTTGAGTCAATCGAGATGTGACGTATCGATTCGCTGGAATGAAATTGAAGAGATAAAGATGAGAAACAAAGAGTAAGCGAAAATTGAGTTCAAGAGATTCAGAGAGGTTGAAAAACAGGGTGGTCCCTACAATAGAAGATTCCGATGGAGAGGACTATCATTTCGAACATCAACGAAAAGAATGAGATCAAGATCAGTTTGGGTATTATGTGATTTAGGGTCAGTCATCGGGATGACTTGGTGAAAGATGAGAGGTTGAAAGGGAGAAAGGACCGACATGGAAGTACGTTGAGGACTCTCCAGAATTCGTCCGACCAAGTGGGATGCTGAGCATACTGTAGGTGAATCAAGCTTTTAAGATTTCAAGTACGAGTTGAGAGGATGCGTTCAGAAGGTATGTGAGCAGATGGTAGCACGTCGGAGAGGCTTGAACGTTGCATCACTCTCCCTAGAGATCAGAGGAGGAACGTACATGTCCATCGCTAGGTACAAGAAGGTAAATGGGATGATCTGAATCAGAGTTGTAAGGGGTGTGGGTCATACTGTGTCAATGTGACAGCATCGACCGGACAAGGGCGAAAAGTAAAAAGACTACCCGAGGATTACGTACAAGGATGATCGCCTTGAACACTTCACCCACGTCCTCACTCGGTCCCAAGCCAATCTGATTACTGTTGGCCCTCATCTCTTTGAGGTAGCCAGCATTCTGTTGTGGGATTTGAGAGATGAGTGTCGGTTTGGCGTTGGGGGGAAAGTCGAAACCAGATGCCTTGATGAGGTTGACTCTGTCTGTGTCTGAGATGTGAAGGAAGTCTTGTTGTTGTCCATCTTGGTCTGGGATAGGGTCTATGGGAGTTGGCAAGGACATGATGGTGGGAGAGTCAACGATGGACCGCAGCAGGGTCGAGGGACCAAGGCTCTCGAATCTGGATCGTCCGGTTTGGTATCGAGGCAAGAACTCCCGACCTCCCCTTGGATGGCACTGGCTCAACATGGAGCAGCCCACACTGAGCCTCACTCAGCCTTCCCCAGTCAGACCGCAAGTGATAAGCCAATCATCAGGCGAATCCTCCTCCTTTGACCGGCCAGACTCCCCTACTACGATCCAAAGATCAAACTCTGGCCACTCCTCTCCTCGCAAGCAGTCAACTTCATCCTCTAGCTCTCCCAACTTACCTCGAATCATTCCTCTCATCATCCAACATCCCTCCAACACCCGTATAGACGACCCCACCAACATTCGTACATCACCCGACATCGAACCCACTTCATATCACCCACAACCTTCTTCCTCCCATCGTCATCATTATTCTCACCACCAACCTCACTATAGATCATCCTCACCCATCAATCGATTCCATCATTCATCTTCACCTGTCCATCAATCCTCCCTCAATCCCTTCCACCCTCATCCCGATTCGACTCCACCGACTCCTTCCGGTCCACCTTCCCGACCAAGCACGCCTCAATCCTCCCTTCGTCAATCCTACCTCCCATCAACCCAGTCCTCATCCCAAACATTCCATCCTCGATCCAGCTCTTCCGTCCCAACGAGACCCGGACTCGTTAGTTATCACTCGCACAGCATACCCCAAAGGTCCGGCCTTCTCTCCCGATTTTACGACGAGTCCGGTCGATTTAGGGTCCCACTCGCAGTCACTCCCTACGTCCCTTTCCTCTGCTGGGGTCTCACCAGTTTGGGTTTCGTCCTGGCCTTCACGTTTTGGAGAGACGAGCTATTTCAAGGTGAGAGAGTTTAAACAAAAACGTTCATCGGTCCCGGCTTCATCGTCAACTCACCCGCTGCCCTCATTCTCTCGTGTCCGCTTCAGGCCTGGATGATCTCTCGGCTTATCTGGTGAAGCAAGGTCTCGTTGGAAAGCTCGAGATGGGTACGTATCGGTTATAGATTCTCCATCTTGACGTCCCTCGCTCTGTTTAGAAGCAGAACCCCTTTATCTCGGAGCCCTGTGCTCAACAACGCTCCTGCACTTTGTTTCACTCTCTACCCACTACACAACAGGATTCCTCATCTTCTTGACGACGATCCCGCCCCTTCCGCTTTATTCGACTCTTATCGTACTCTCTGGCTATGCGTTTGGTCCGATCGAGGGTTTCGTCATTTCATATCTCGCAGCTCTCATTGGGGCTCTAGTCGTCTTTCTTTTCTCAAGATACTACTTCCGGACGAGCATGATCAGACTGTCAGTCACGGTGCATTCGTACTTGTTCGGGGAGGGACGGAGGGGACGAAGGGCTTTCGGATCTGACCGAAATAAAATCGAATTCTATTTCCCCCATCCCTCTCACCCCGATCTTGTCTCCAGCCTGTCTCGTTCCCCATCACTGGGGAAAGTCATTGGGGCCATCGAACGTAAACCATCACTCCTTTTCCTTATTCGACTCGCGCCCTATCCGTTTGTCCTCTCTTCTCTTGCCTCGTGTCAACCCAAGAATTGCGGACGACTAACTTTTTTCAGCTTTGACGTGCTAAAGCTACAATGTCATCAACGCACTTCTGGCATCTAGTCGAACCCTAACTACTGGTAGTTACGGTCTCATCACAGGCGTGAGCTTGTTCAAGCTGATGTAAGTGTTGAACGCAGAGAGAGAGAGTGAGTGAGCTTCACCGATCGGTTCACTCTAATTCCTATTTGTTCGGTCCTCTCGCCTTTTTCCTATAAATCAGCATCCATACCACCATCGGCTCTACCATTCACGATTTCTCAGAACACGCCTCATCTACGTCCGATTCATCTACCGCCAGTAGCATAGAAGAAAAGGAAGCTGAAGCTCGAGGTGAAGTCCTTCGAAAAACTTGGGCTGTCATCGGGATTTCCCTATGCATCGTTCTCTTTGTCTACCTCAGCATCGTCGCTCGTCGAGCTGTAGATGACACAACACTCCATCCCAACAACGATCATCTTTCTCCATCCTCGTCCCGACCTGGTTCACCCGTCTATCGACCCGTCGATCTCCTGCCGATAGGAGGAGTTGGAAAGTCGAGAGAGATGAGTTCAGAAGAGGAAATGTCGGAGTTGGACGCGAGTCGAGAGAGGGGTAGAGTACTAGGAAGAGAGATGAGACTGGGAAGATCGGCCGGTCCAGCTGGCATCGGTTCATCGGAATATCAGGGAGGTAGAATGTCCATTAGCGGGCTGGAAGATTTCGTTGGCTTACATGCTGGCGGAGATGGGTCGGGGAAGACATAGCGGGTTATAAGGGGGCTCTTTTCTTTTCTTTTTGTCCTCATCCCTCCCTTCCTTCGCTTCAGGCTGAATCCTCATCTAACCGTTGGCCACAACACCTTCATCTGTTTTATCAACTCGACTCTTTGTTGTGTCGCTTTCATCTGCTGAACTCGTCAACATTTGTGCCCTCATGTATCTCTTTTTTTTTCTCGTTTCTCCTTCCTTTTCTCCCCATCCTCGATCCCTCCCCTCCCTCTTCTCAAAAACAAAACAAAACAAAACAAAACAAAACAAAACAAGATCTTTCTTTCAAGATCTTCATCTCAAAGCAACCCAATCAATCTCGTCCTGTGTCTCATCTCACTTTCAGCTTTTCCTCTATCTCGCTCTCTTCACGCTCTTGCCTCCTCTCCCCCGCCCCCCACCCCCCCTTCTCATTTCTTTCTGTCTCATCTTGTGTGTGCGCATGTTTTCTTTTCTTTTTCTTTTGACCCTCCTGGTTGTTCGTCGTCTCTTCTCGTGTTCGCCTCCATCATCTTGTAACAAGGACTTTTCTGTTTCCTTTCTTTCTTCTCTCTCTCTCTCTCTCTCTCTTTTTCTCTTCGTTTGACTACGTTCCAAAATCATCCTTTCCATGTGTGCCTCTTCCTGCTCTCCTCTTCCAATACATGGCTTGTATGTGGATCTGCTTTCAGATTAGAGAGAGGGTATGGTAACCTTTCGATTGATTGATTTCGGTTTGAACTCGTGTCGACTCAACATACTCAACTCTGTCTCTCCTCGAAACTGGAACACCCCCCCCCCTCTACATCCAAATTATGTCTGTTCCAATCCACACCGACACGACAGTAGGATCGACTGATGAAATCAACCCACTCAAACGACCTCACGCGGCGACGGAAGCTTCAGGGGAAGGAGAGGGAGTAGACGATGGAGGAGACGCTTGGACTTGGGATGACCTCAAGGAACTCTACGAACGAGCCATGGTTTCTTATTCAGATGGTGAGTTCTTAGTGGTTCTGATTTTCTTTGGAGTTGATGAAAGTTTCTTTTGTCTGGGCTGTCGAAGGGAGGGGGGGGGGGGGGGGGGGGGGGGGGGGGGGGGGGGGGGGAGGGAATCTCGAGCCTTTACATCGACTCAGCTGCTGACTGACGACCTTGATCGATCTCACCTCTATCTCTATGGACCAAACATGATGATCTGTACAAGGAAACAGGACAAGATCCAGCTTCATCAGTCGCTCTCATGCGAGGGTTGATCAACGAATGCGATCGAATCCTTCGTAACTCTCCTGATCAATCGAGACCCCTTCAATCAACTCAAGAGGAAGGAGAGAAGAAGAAGACGGTTGATGAGAAGAAGGAGGTGGAAGGAGAACCAATCAGCTCGTTGGCTTTCTTTCATATCTATGGTACGTGGTATCGAGCCGTAAATTGTCCCTCGCTCTTCTGCTTCTTTCTTTTAAGTCTTTCTTTTGGTACCTCAGACTTGGTTGTGCTCTCAAGTCGTTCATCATGGAGAAAGAAGAAAACAAAGAAAAGCTGACACATTCAACCTTTTCCCTTCTCATTCTTCCTCTCTTTGTCGGTCTCCAAATGATGTAAAAGCCACATCCCTCTCGACCCTCTCAACCCTCTTCACACTATCTCCGGCCCTTCGAGATCCATCCGAACCTTCACCGTTCGATTTTGCTCTCGCATCCATTGACCTGTACTCCGAGGCTTCATCTTCTCTTCAACCTACCCAGGTTCAAGCCATCAACAAACCCAAACCAAAAGGTCTCGGTGCGGCGAACAAGAGCAGGAACAAGAAAACGAAATTCGAACAAAAGAGTGCTACTACCTCGACAGTGGTTGAACGAGAGGACAAGATGGGGGGTGATGTGGAATACGATGGAAGAGGAATGGAATGGAAAGTTGAAATCGCTTGGGCAAGAACGCTCATTCAGATGGCTTCACTCAAACTTTCCGATCGAAAGGACGATCCATCATCGGATGACAACTTCGAAGCTACCAATACCGCCAACGCTACCGAGATTGATCTCTCGACCTTTCCGTCGACCAAATTGTTGTTACTCGCTGCTACTCATTTCACTAAAGGATTCTCTCTCCTTCCACCGTGTTCATCATCATCGTCGACGACTTCAACTTTCGATCCCTCATCATCATCATCATCATCTTCAATCGATCCAGTCCTAACTCTCACACCTTCTTCTTCCTCCTCTTCCTCCTTCAACCTGCTCACACCACATCAACGAACTCAACTCTACCTCTCGATCCCAAATCAACTATCCCCATTGATCGATCGTTTACCTACCAAGATAGATCGTTCAAAATGGGTGAATCGAACGGATGAATTATTCGCTCGTTGTCTTCCTGATGAAGAAGAAGAGGAAGTAGAGAAAAAGGAGGAGGAGGAGAAGGAGAAGGAGGAGGGAAATGAGGATGATAGATCGATGACAAGGAATGAAATCTCTAGGGCTAGAGGTGGACTTTGGCTTTCTTTCGGAGGTAGACTCGTCGAAGAGATAGAGGAAGAATTCTTCCAAAACGACGACGACGACGACGACGACGACGATGATGATCAAGAAGGAGGAGGAGGGGGAGAGATTGATTTCAATCATCCGCTCGTGAAGGAAGCTAGGGAAGTGATGGATCGATCTTTAGAATTCTTGTTGGATGCTCGTCGAGGGACACCTCTTGACCTTGAAGGAAAAAACAAGGAAGTGGGTGAGGAGGGGGAAGAAAAGGATCCATTGGGAGCCATGATCATCGAGGTTTGTTTGACGTTGATAGGTTTGATGCCTGAGGAAGGTTCGGGGAGTGAGAGGAGAGAAGAGTTGGAGCAAGTCGCTAAAAGTGAGGGTTGGGAAGGAGACGATTAGAAAACGTTGCTCGATTAGCATGATTTTTTTTTTTTTTTTTTTTCTTTTCTCCTTAGAATACGGTGAGATCAATCAAGTTGACAGTTGTCTTTGAATACAGTTCCTTGACGATCGGATCTCTCCAAGTGAAGACGAAAGAAGGAGGGGAGCAAAAGTATTGAGAGCGTAACAAGGAGAGGCGAACAAAAGAGGACTGGATCATGCACAAAGACAAGAACAAGGAACAAAAAGAAAAAGAAAAGAAAAGAAAAAACTCAAACTAAAGCCGACTTCTAAGAGAGACCGAACGACTGTAATGTTATAAAACATCTAAGCTCGTGGTTCTCGTCAACGAAGGTTCTAATCCCAACGAAGCCTCTCCACCAGACCTTGATCTCGTCCTTTGAACTCCTCCCCGCCGACTTGAATTCCTCCGCACATGATTACTTCCTCCTGGAAGTGCTGTTGATGATCGCACGATGGGATGGGGTGTAGGAGAGACGAAACCCAAGGTTGTTGTCCGGTTGAGAGGACACACGGGAATGGTTAGGTTGGAGGATGATGTCGGAGGATTGGAGTCATCGAGATAGGATGGATCAGATGATATTTCTGGTTGATGAGGTAAGATGGAGATCGGGGGTCCCAGCTCGATTGATGATGGTTTCTTCTCATCTGACGTCTTGCCCTCAACTTTCTCTTGCCTTGACGTCTCGTCGGCTCCATCCTCGTCCGAACCCTCTCGCTCAATACGAGCTATCGAGGGGGATCTTGTTGCATGAGAGTCATGAACTTTGGGCGAAGAAGGAGGGGGTGGACCTCTTCCTGCCCAACCCTCACCGTATCGAATGATGAGCGAGACCATGACGAGTCCGAGGAAAGAGATCAAGGCGAAAACTCTGTACAGTGTACAAACGAAGAACCAAGATGTTTGTGAGTACACATGTCCTGCTCGATTGAAGAGAGAGAGAGAGAACCGACGTGTTTGCCCAACCGACACCGATGACTTGAACGAGGGGAAGGATACCGGCCGTCTAGTATTTGAGGTGGTTGGAGATCAGTACTAGCTTGTGGTACCGGATACGTACCATCGATGAGACTCACCGCTGCCGCGGAGAAACAGTATCTGACGAAATTATTGATGGCGATAACCTCCGAAGATCGATTAGGTGGGCCTTGCATGATGTCTACGCAGAACGTATTGGAAGATGCCAGGTTGATCATCAAGCCGATTCCTGACAAGAATAGGAAAACGAGGGGTGGTGCCATTCCTCCTGCTCCGGTTTCCATAGTCCAACCTGCACCGACCATGGAGGCTGGAAGGATGAGACCGCCGATGAGGATGGAGTACAGGCGATCTTCAGGTCGACCTTGAGGAGGAACGTTGATCAGAGATCAGCGTTCAGGGCTGAAGGAAAAAAAAAAAAAAAAGCAGAAAACCAACTCACGATAGCCTCTCTTTTTAATGTACTTTGCTACTGTCCGGTCCGCCAATCTACCACCGATCCTACCGCCGACAATGTTTCCGATGCCTTGAGGGATGTATAGAAGACCAAAGATCGCGATGTTCTAACGAACAACGAGTGGGACTTAGCATCTGAAGAGTCTGGTAGACAGATAGGAGGGAAACTATCTACGGCAAGTTCGGGTTGGTATCGAGGTCGAAGGGTTGCAGTCAGAGGAACAGTAAGAACGTAGATAGCTAGGAGGGTGAATGATGAGTTGAGACTCTGAACATGATGCGACAGCAATTAGTTCACGCGCTCAATCGATTGGAATCAGATACCTGTGATTGATACTCACGATGAGAGCGATACTGGGCATCGCGAGTAATTTGACGCTCCCTATCGGGTTGAACCAGTAGAAAACGAATTTCTTGCCTTGTTCTCGCTTGGCGACGGAATGAGGTGTGTCGCCATGCCACGTTTCAGGAAGAAAGAGGAAGACGAGAAGGGTAGCCGCTGCACCGAATGCTGCGAGTAAGTACTGCATCGACCTCCATCCTGGGCTCGTGTACTGTTGAAGGACGCCAGCGATGGCGGGAGCGAACGCTGGCCCTAGAAGTGCACCTATCAAGGAGTGAGAATGATGTGATAGATAGATGTCAGGCACGATTTTTTTTTCGGTCATTTGACTTTTTTTTCAAACTACTACACCGGTTTTAATCGTCAAACCTACCACTATAGAACCAACCCATCGCTGTGGCACGTTCGAGCGGGGAAAACGTATCTCCAATGACTCCTGCCCCGACGCTTAAGACTGCGCTTGAACCTGGTTCAACGTCCGTCTGATTCAACTAAGATACTGAAAAGAAAGATCGGGTATCTCTCATGTGTAGGTACTGACCGCCAGCAGCCAATATTCGAGTGGCAATGAGTGAGCCTAAGCTATTGGAGAAACTGCATCCGATGCAGCCTGCAACAAAAATGGGCAGACCTTAAAGGAAGATGTGATGCGATATTTTAGTTGAGAGTGACTTAAAAAGGGACGATGCCGAGGCCTCGGACCCGTCACAGCTCAACGAGAAGGAGGAGAAGTCGAAGTCCAGGTCGACTTCCTGAGTTGCAGCGTAATTTCAGGGGTGTCTTGTCCTCTTGAACATGACGTTCGTCGTAAGGAGATGGATCGAACTACGCCGATAAGCAAAAGTACGGAGACTCTCCGATACTCACTGATAAGAAGGATCGGCCGCCTTCCGTAAAATCCAGAGGCAGGCGCCCAAGCCAAAGGACAGGCTCCAAGGACGACGAGGTACATTGCGACGGTGTAATTGACGACTTCTTGGCTGGTGTTAACGTCGTTCGCTATCTCGGGGATCGATGGGAAAAAGGCAGCAGACGCAAGTCTGAAAGAAAGTGTCAAGGAAGCGGATTGGACAGAACGTTAGCTAAATCGTTGAGGACGAGACGTAGAGGACTGAGAAACTAGGTCATGTACGGGGCCATCAAACAAGCAAAAGAAACGATAGCGGTAATGCTAGACTTGCGACGGGCTGTACGAATGATGAAGCGGCGAGTCAGCAAAGTGAAGATATATAATTGCAGGGATCGAGTCAAGCTTCCTCACGGCTGAACCTCTTGTATACAGCATATTCATCACGTTCCTCCTCGTTGACATCATCGTCGTACTCTTCGTCAGGAGGAATCGGAATGGATGGATCTTGACGAAACTCTTCCTTCTCTCGAGCTAGGATGCCCTCCTCGCGACCGGCGAGGTCGAGGTCGGCGAATGCCGATGAGGCGTTTTCCTCCTTGAATTCGACGTGGGTTTGTGAGCTTGAGCTGGTGGGTGGTGACTGATCTGTTAGGTTGGATGACATGGGGGAGGTGAGGGCGGCTCGTTGATGGGTTGGAGAGAAGGGAATCTATAGTGGATGTCGACAGGAAACCAGGGGAAATCCGGGAAGAGGTTCGGCGTTTCAAGCATTCTCAATCTTTAATTCGAAACGTCTCCACCGACATCTCCTCTCTTACCACATCGAGTCACGAGACGCTAATTTCAATGGATGCCAATACGTCGGGATTAGTCTCATCGAAATCATGTCGAGAGCATCATATGAAAACCTTGAGTCCGCTCCTTCGGCTCGGGCCGGCAGGGTCCAAGCCGTTGGCCGCGGCAGACCCGTCTTTGTATTCTCTGTGACTCTTAATACGAACGACGAGGAACCCGGACCCACACGGTGCCACTAGCGGTCTACAGGTCAAGATGGAAGGAGTGAGACGCGAACAAGGAAAAATGACGAGCGAGGCTAGGCCCATGTCACCGAGAACCTCGCGACTGATTTCGTCGTCTTCCTTCGTTCTCCCTTCCCTCACCCCATTTTCCTTGTCCATCGCCTCTCTTGCCAAACCATCTAATTCCATCACCCCATCACATACCCAGATCTACACACCAGTCCTCCGCTTCTTCGAAGCCCAAACCCATATCGTGCTCAACGCTGTCGGGCGATAAACGTCATCCAACATCTACTCTTCCTTCAAAGATGGCAACCACGGCTTCGACCACAGCTAATCTCGCCATCCTTTCTCCGAACACGATGGATAATCTACTTTCTGATCTGTGAGTTTCTCCCCGCTCTCGCTGTTTGTTCTTGTCGAGGGACGAAGGGGAAAGAGTCAACCTCGTGCCTGACGCGTCGTCAGTTCCTGTTCCTAATCTCACTTATATATTCTCTCTCCAACCATGTCGCGCCATACCATCCAGCTCAACCCCGCACGCTTCGTCGTTCCATTTCTCGCCCTCCTTCTCGCTGCCTGCTCTCTCGAGTCTCGCCGGGGACGCGGTTCCCACTACTACCACTCGCGCCCTCCCTCGATCGGCAACCGTCGTTTCCGGACTCGGATTTCATCTGCCCTGCTCACCCATAGCAGCCTCTCCTCAACCCGACGAACCTAAAAGCCGAATTGCCTCTGGAGCGTCTTGCTCGTCAGATTCTTCTATCTCGTCCGCCTATTCTTCGGATTCAGCTCCACCACATGCTATCGTGTCTACCCCCACCTCTGCTGATCGTCCCTCTTCCTCCGACGCGCCATCATCGCCGTTTGAGAGTCCCAAGGGAACCTTCATGGACACAATTCACGTCCCACTCGGCCCACTCCTTTTTGCTTCGGATTACGTTCCCCCGGTTCAGCAGGCCCCGCCTTCTCCTTACCTTCGACGAACGTCCAACCCGGCTGCTCTCAACCTCCTCCCACCCTCTGTTCGACGCAGCTCAAAGCCATCCCTCGAGACGATGCTGAATGGTGATGGCTGGCAGCATCTTTGGCCAGAAGAGTCTCCTTCTTCTCCTGCTCGGCGAGGTAGTGGTTGGTCTTCTCGCTCGGGAATCGACATGAGCCCTGTTTTTGAGTTTGATCAGAAGTCTAGACGAGCCTCGTTGACATCCACTCAAACTACCCCAGCGACCAAGACGGGGATGACGCCTTCCTTCCTTTCGTTGTCCTCACTTCGTCGACCGTCTCGTTCCGACTTCATCGCCGCGACGACACCAGCCGACATCACCGACTCTGTCCAGTCCCCCATCTTACCGCGCCGGTCTTCGACCGGAATGTCCGGAGGACGCTCAGCAACGAGGCGGGACAGCTTACAGGAGAGAGAGATGATTCGTAGACTTGGAGGTCTGGACGACTTGAATCGTCGAGAGAGCGAGGTCCTAACGATCGAGCTTCAGCCAACCTCGATGAGATGGCACGGTAATGAGAGTGAAGAAGAACCTATAGGTGTGGTACGTCCGCCGACCCAGTCATTTCCGAGGCTCTCGCAAGTCAAGAGAGTGAAGCTCACGATGAAATCCTTCGATCTTGGTGCAGTCACGATGGTCCCCTTCGACTATCGATTCTTCCTCTCCCTCAAGTTCATCCATCGCGTCGTCAGGTCCTGCCTCTTCACCTTCCAATGGCACCTATTCTCCGTCGTTCTCCTCTTCTCCGCTCTCCTCTACCGCGTCACCCGCGTTCTCCGGCTCTGGATCAAGCCCGTCTGTCCCTGTCGAAAGTTCCAGTATCTCCTTGTCTCATTCACTGTCAACCTTTACTTTCTCCTTCGAAAACGCCCATTCATCACCTCTTCTCGATCTTCCTCCAACCCCTCCCCCCGTCACTATCGAGAACGGCATCAACCGACGTGCGGAAGGTTTCAGGGCGACCGCTGCTTTCTCAGACGAGGACGACACGGATTTCGAAGAAGAGGACCAGCAGGTCCGAGAAGTTGTTGCCTCGACGAGTCTGCCTATTTCTGATCAAATCAAGACGATCAACACAGAGCCAGAGGATATATCGTATCTCGGATCTTGCATCAACCTTGCGTTCACCCCTCCTGCAACCTCGACCTCGACCTTCACGACCACTATCGCGGCTACTGTATCTGCCCCTGCTCCTACTCTCAAGAAGAAGATCTCGTTCGCGGCTCTTCCAAGATATCACGATGCTCTCCCTGTCGCCTCTACTTCCTCTACCCCTTCCGTAACCCCATCGAGCGAGCCTGTCCCTGTCGCCAGTGCCAGAGTTCAGAAGACCAAGTCCGTTCCATTGTTTGCTACCACCGACAACGGATCATCGGTCCTGTCATCTTCGACCTCAATCTCGCCCTTTGATCTCGATCCTCACTCCTTCTCTCCTCGATCGTCGGCTCAATCCTTCGATCGACTTGCGACGTTCCTCTCGTCTGGTCCGCCAACCCCCTCTACTCTGCAAGCTCGACCTCGACCTCCAATGACCACTCAATCTGCTCAAGGAAGCCTGCCCAATTCAGATCCCATGACGAACAACATGCGTCGGTTGAGTAGCTTCAGCGGATCTCGAACGGTTGCTTGGGGTGCACAAGCGAGCAACGAGCCCAACCTCAGCTCGAGTGGTCGAGGTTCAGTGGTCGTGTTGGCTCCCGCTCTGTCTGCACCCATCGCTGGCTCAACCGTCCCGGAGGCGACGAACGTGACGACCAAACGTGAATCCACTGCATCAAGTCAGCTTTCTAAGACCTCTTTCTCAACCCTCAGTTCACCTCTTCCGTTCGAGACTGTCTTCCTCGCTCGAGCTCACCAAGCGACGATCCATTCGCTTCCTCGTCCATCCCAACCCAAGAGACGTACATCCACCGCTCCTTTCGTTAGCCCTCCCGACGAAGCGGATGCCAAAGATCAACCTCCACCCGTTCCTCCCAAGGATAAACCGCGTCAAGCAGATAGCTTCAGCTCGTCATTGAAGCCTGATTTGCTCGCATCGGAATCTACCACCCGCCCTAATCCTGTCCTCACTGGAAAAGCTGCCCAACTGAGCACGATCCGATCTGTCTCTTCATCACCTTCCGCACCTCTTGTCGCTACTGTGGCTACCGCAGTTCCACCCATCAAAGCCACCGCCACGACTGTCACTCCCATCACAACCCCAACTCGTCCAATAGACAAGGTCAGATTCTCCATCCCGGATAAATCCGCCCCTTCTCCAGATCCCGTCACCCGGTCCTCTTTGTCAATGGCAGACAGCGAGGAAGAAGATGGAAACGAGAGTTGGGAGGTCATCCAAGTAGTCAAGATGATGGTTGGCAGTGAACATGCCAACAAGAAGAAACACAAGGATCAGGCGAAGACGACGGAGAGAGTGGTAGTGGGAGGAAAGACCGAAGGGAAAGAAGTTGGCAAGAAATCAAAGGCAAAAGGGTTGAGGTCGATGTTCAATGTCGGAGGGCAGGAAAAGTGAAATCGATACAGATCCGTTGACCACCGAAGGTTCTACCCATTTCTTTTCGTCCGTTTCACATTACCTTTTGTAGTCATTTATCATCTCATCTACCCTTATCGTTGCTTATCTTCGCACTCTACATATCTATCGTGCCAACTTTTAATTACCTCTCTGTGTTCGTTGCTTGTCATCCTTATCTATGCGCGTCTCTCAAACAAGCCGAGGGCAGGTTTCTACACCTTCGTCTCCGAACATTCGAATGGTCATGAGGTTCACTGTTTCATTCAATCATGATCCTCTTCCAACTCTCCTGGACACTCACGCCCGAGGGCTTGAACAGACTCGTAATCGCATCCGCAGAAGAAGCAATATCTGAACTCAGAGCGTAGGTAGGACAACGTCAGAGCAAGACGTTGAGAAGCCTGAACCGGAGCCAAGAAGCATGATGGAAGAAGCCAGGATGAGTTCTTACACAATCAAGATCGACAAACGACTTGACGGACATGTAAATGGACTCACCGGCAAAGCGATAAATTTGCGAGTTTCTTCAGCCAAGATTACCCAGTCTTCCTCAGTCTCTTCTTCTGACGCTGTCACTTTTGCAGAAGCCACATTCGACTCGCGCGTCCCAGATGATACACCACTACCTATCATCAACTTTCCCTCTCGATTCTCGTCCTCCTCTTCGTCCTCAAATCCAATCTCCGTTACCAAAGCGTCCCGAGCCATCTGTGATCGCAACGCTTCCGCTTCCGACTGATTCGATTCCGAGGGCAAGCTGAATATCTTGTCGGTTGAAAGGTCGGAAGTTGAAGGATTGTTGAGTTCTTCGAGTAGTTCTGGAGGAAATGTGTCAAGTGCTCTTGGATCCAGATGTAGAATGGAGAACTGGAGCAAATTAGGATGGTCGTGAATTCAAGACGTATGGGATTGAATAGCTGGCGTTAGTGCAAAGTCCTTTCTTGCGAACGTAAAGAGAGGCGAGAAAGAGCGACGAACCCCTCGATCATCCCTTATGTCAAGCTCGATAACTGTCGATCTAGCGCTCCTTAACTGACTCTCGCTGCGTTTCTCGTCGTATGCAATCTTGGCTCGAGAACGATATTCCGTCGGATCGATGATGACAGACTTGGAAGAGGAAGGAGCGACTGAGGAAGGTCGCAAAGATTTCGACCCCAGGCCCTTGCGACCTAGATATGCATGCGCATCAAGCAATCCACAAGTGACAGTTGATGATGAGTTGACAAGTAGAAGGCTAGAGTGTAATCGACTGTTGCTGACGGACCTGCCCAGAGACTGACAGCGATGGGTTCAAACCGATGACCTCCATGTGCATTTGGTCCTTCGGAATTTTTGATGATTGGCAAGCCGGCGTCCTCTGTATCTACCCTTCTCCTTTTGATACTTCCAAGTCCACCTGCGAGCTCTTCATCCTCCCCGTCTCTGCCGTCGCCTTCCTCGCTTGCACCTGCCTTCAAGGTGATTTCGTTCCCTACCGACACGAGCGATAGATCCAGATCTCTCTTTCTACCCAGCCCTTCTCCAACTTTATATCCCATCTTAGCCATCATCCCAGCCGCCTTCGACAATCCTCCTCCCGTTCCTGAACCGTCTGCTGATCTTTGTGCCTCCTTTTCCATCATAGCCTTCTCGAACAGGTTCGTCGACATGGCTTCTCTCCTCGCTTCCTCCTCCTTCTCTCTATAGCTTTTGTTCGCGTTGGCTTTGTTCTTGGCTTCTGATACAGCAAGCTGAGCACGTCGCTTCTCGGCATAAGTCTGAGGTCGGCGAGATTGAGAGGAGGAGGAGGTGCTGGCCCTGGAAGGTTCGGACGTGAGTTTGGCGAGGAAGACGTCTGACATGAAATCTTCTTCTTCTGAGTCGGACATGGTGAGATGAGTCTCGAGATGACTGAGAGGGTGGGTGTTCTGATAATGTCGTAGCGCGCAGTTGTCTAAGCCAACTTCCACACGTCGAACGTCGATACCTCAGATGACCAACGACTCCAATCCGTGACGAACCCAGCAATTCGATAGATAGTCCTCATAATTCAGGTCAGCGACGAATCATGAATGTGCCAACCCACCGTCGAATCAACCAAAGCGACCGAATCATCCTTGCCCTCGATCTCGACAATTTCTACGTCGCAGTCGAACGTCATCGGAATCCAAAGTTGATAGGCATACCAGTCGGAGTCAGGCAAAAGGGACTCCTTGCTACTTGCTCGTATGAGGCGAGGGAGAAGGGAGTAGGTAAACTTATGGGTCTCTCAGAGGCAAAGAAGCGATGTCAGTTCGCATATGATCGTCTTCGCGCTTTGCTTCCTTGGCTAAATCAGTCGCTTTGCTTTGACTTTGAGACTAAAGGTCCAGAGGTTCGCCAAGACTCATCAGCTAGACTTGACTTCTCATTAAGCTGACGTATTGCTTTGATCAAACCCGCTCGAATCGCCCCCTTCTCCCCCAGCTTGTCATCGTCAACGGCGAGGATCTGACCCTGTATCGTCGAGAATCACGTGCTGTCTTCACTCTCGTCAAGAAGATCGTCGGGTCAAAGTGCGCCGTCGAGAAACTAGGGATGGACGAGCTTTTTGTAGACGTTACCTCTTTGATCGTTTCTCATCTGGCGACGTTCGATCCGACAAACGGTCACCGACCAAAGGAAGACGGTCGGTCAACGTTCTTTCCTCTCGAACCGGAAGGATCTGTTCATGGCGAAAAGTCGATTGGGTTCTGGTACGATCGAGAGCTCTGGTCAGGTCATACCTCGTTTGCTCTCCCTTCTAAGTCGTCTAGACCCAACAATTCTCGAGCCTACCTCATCGCTTCTCATCTGGCCAACTACATCCGTCTCCAAATCTACGATGTCCTCAACCTCACCTCCTCCGCTGGAATTTCTCCCAACAAGCTTTTATCCAAACTTCTCGCCTCTCAGCATAAACCTGCCGGTCAAACGTCAGCCGTCATTCCGTTTCAAGTGCCTTGGGAAGATGAGACCGAAAAGATGATTGGACAATGGCTGGACCGGATGGATCTAAGACAGCTGCCTGGCTTCGGATCAACGACCATTGAGAAAATCTCGAATGCCATTCGTTCCGCCGAGAATGCCACCCCCAGTACATCTACCCCATCATTCGCGCTCGAATCTGAAGCCGCTTCACCTCATCGACCGACGGTCCTTGAGACTCGCACCCGGCTTTCCTTCTCGATCTTCCAAACCCTCTTCACACCTCGTCTTGCCCCTATACTTTGGAGTCTGCTTTCGGGATATGATTCCTGTCCCGTCATACCCTCGCCCGACTATCCAGCCCAGATATCGATCGAAGACTCCTATGCTTCCAACGGAGCCTTCACTTTGCAACGTCTCGACGCCGAGATCAGGAAGCTGACAAAGTCACTCCTCGTCAGGTTAGAAGACGAACTGACGGTCGAGCTCGAGGCTCCCAGACAAGAAGGACGTGGTTTACAAGGCGAAATGCAGTCTCGATCGGTGGGTCGGTGTCGTAAGTGGGTTAGGTGGTATACTGGACTCAGAGTCTCAGTCCGTAAAGGTTGGGATGGCTTCTCCAAGGAAAGTAAGGGGGCTCAGATGCCGGCGTTTGTCTTCGATCTTGGTATAGAGATCGAGGCTAGGGTGGAACTTCTGCTTGGAGGTAAACGAGGTCACTATATGACTGGTCCTTTAGGAGCTCTTGTCAAAGGATTGATTAGTAAGGAGGAAGCATCCTTTGATCTGTTCGGGTGAGAGCCTTCATGTCTTTCCCCGTCTTCTCGCCACGTCACCTGATACCATTTTGACACTCTCCTTTCCAATCAGTATCAATATAGCCGCCACGAGCCTTACACGAGTCTCGCCATCCCCTTCCATCACCAATTGGACAAAGGCTTCCTACCCATCGCCATCGTCATCTGTCTCTCACCAACGATTTCACTGCCTCTCCCCTGCCCTTCCTTTGATCGTCCTCGACGATTCAGAGGAGGAAAACGATAACGATATTGTGGTACTCGATGAACCATCGCCTCCTCGAGCTACCACTAAAAGAATCAGATCAAATTCAACCGAATCGCTGCCGTCTCTAAACGATTCAAGTCGCCCAAGCAGGAACCGGCGAGGTGTCGATGGAGATTGTGACGTCAGTCCTCCTCAAACGACCTCAGCGAATCTGGCCGTTAGCAAGCGTCAAGAGCGCCAAGTCCCGATGGAGCGTGGACTGGATCGGGCCGAAGGCAGGGTGACGGAAGGAGCGTTGGACTCGGTTATCTGCCAGGAGTGCAAGGGTCGAATCTTTGTTCGCGCACTACAAGAGCACCGATTATTTCATGAGCAGAACGCGTTTGGTTAGAAGAATGGGATCAAAGATGTCAAACAGATGAAGCGAAAGAGAGAGAGAGAGGGAATTTGAAAAAAAAAAAAAGAGGGCCGTTTCCTTTCGAGTCCCCCTCGCGTGTTCCCTTTCCCCCCTCATCCACACCCCATCCAGAGCACGCTTGCAAGCACCCATCTATCCCTTTGATCCCTCATCTTAATCTCTCACCTGAAGACAAACCCATCCACAATCGAGCAAGTCAGTCAATCATCTCTTCCCTCAGTCCGGCCAAATACCCCTTGCTCATCGTCGCGTCGTCATCCTCTCTTCCCTCTTTTCGCTATACTTGTCATCTTACTGTCTACTCAGAGCTCCATCACATAGACACAGCGGTAGTTTATGTACAGCAACCAGCTCAACAGCTCCCACAACGTACGTTCTCGACCCTCTTCGCGACCCCTCAAGGTGGATCGAGCTCAGACCAACTCTTGTTCTCCTGCGCCGCTTCTTTACCGCCCTTCATCTACTGTATACGATGTCTTTATAGACTCACCGGTAAGACCCATCCTCATTGTTGCGCTGCCGTCACGATCCATCGTCCTGACCAACCATGTCCTGCCTTCGGGCGAATCCCTTCCCTGCAGTGGCCAGCACACCGCCGCCCCTCCTTGCCCACGCGATTAAGAGCCCTTACCCCCAAATAACCGGAATAAATCAACTTTAACACACCCACAAACTACATTCACATCACACACCACCCAAGGTATCATCCACCGCCACGTCGTCGTTCTCTACGACCCGCTACTCGGCCCTTCCCTCTACCTTAGCTTCCTCCTCTTCATCTCACCCTTTACTTTCCCCCACCATTCACGACACCATTACCAACGACCAAGATCCAGATCCCATTATGTCTGTTTCACCATCGCTTTCTGTCCACAAGGACGACGACCTCTACAAGACGGACGATCTCGTCACCCCTCCTACTCTCACTCCTGGCTCTGGTCGAAACAGCGACGAAGAGGACGAGGAAGAGGTCCGAAAGAGGATAATTCGAGGCGGATTCAATGCCCAAGAGATTGACGAGTCAGCCGTTATCGCTGAGGGCGAGGAGAAGTACGTCCACGTCAAAATCATTGCTGATCGACGCTTCCGCGACTGACATCGTCTATTGCTTGACCCCTTCTGTCTTGTTTTCTCTCAAGGGTCACCTGGTTCGTCTGGGGGCTTATCACCGCTGCGGCCATCGCAGGTCTCCTGTTCGGATACGATACTGGCATCATTTCTGGCACGCTCGTCGTCATTGGCGACGATCTTGGTCCAACTGTCCTCTCTTCGGGTCAGAAGGAACTCATCACCTCTGCTACCACCCTCGGTGCACTCTTCGGTGGACTCGCAGCCGGTGTCGGATCTGACGTCATCGGCAGGAAGTGGTCAGTGCCTCTTTCACCTCGAGGTCGTTGAAGGTCCCGTTGCTTACCCGTTGTTTCTTCTGGCAATCCCCGCATCGTAGGATCCTTTCGGTCGCGAACCTCATCTTTATCGCCGGTGCGATCGGACAGGCTGTCTGCCACACTGTCTGGGCCATGATCGGCGGTCGGTTTGTTATCGGAGTAGGAGTCGGTGTGAGTTGTTCTTTGACTCGTTCTGATCGACATCGAGCTCCTGTTTCTGACAGTTTACGCGATGTACCTCTAGCTTGCTGCTTGCATCGTTCCACTCTACATTGGTGAACTCTCACCCACTTTGATGCGAGGACGATGTGTGACGATGTGAGTGTCAGATTAACGTGAAGACCGTCATTCTCGACGTCGACTGACTGTTATCATCGCCTCCTCAGCAACGTCGTTGCCATCACGCTTGGACAAGTCATTGCATACGGCATCGGTGCCGCCTTTCAAGGCGTCCCCCAAGGTTGGCGGTACATGGTCGGTCTTGGTGCTGTTCCAGCGTTCATCGACCTTATCGCCCTCATCTGGCTACCTGAGTCTCCTCGGATCCTCCTCCGACAAGGCAAGATCGCCCAGGCCGAAAACGTCCTTGCAAAGATCTACTCCTACGCTACTCCAGAGCAGGTCAAGGCCAAGCTGGCCGTCCTCGAGGCTAGCGTCGCTCAGAGCAGGGCTATCACTGAGAAGACCACGTTCTGGTGGCGATTCAAGAGCGTCTTCACTGTCGGGCTCAACAGGAGGGCACTCAGTCAGTACAACATCAACCTCCCTGATGCTCTGGTCTCCTCTCATCCTGACGTCTGCCCTTTCCTCTGATCGCGTGTCCTTTTTCTAGTCATCGGATGTGGGCTTCAAGCTTTCCAACAGCTTTGTGGTTTCAATACCCTAATGTACTACTCGGCCACCATTTTCCAGTCGATCGGATTCGACAACCCGACCGCCACCGGTCTCATCATCGCCTCTGTCAACTTCGTTTTCACCCTCGTCGCGCTCAAGTGGGTTGATAGAATCGGTCGAAGAAAGATCATGATCTTTTCGACTCCAGGAATGGTCATCAGTCTGGTACTGGCTGCCATCAGTTTCCATTGTGAGTCGTCGCATCCAGGATCTGGAGGTCGATCTTTGGGTTCCGCTCTCGCTGAAGTTGTCCCTTCTTCCTGCTCTTTACAGTCCTCACGCTCAAGACGGGTGGTGTTTTGCGAGAGGGATCGGATTATCCAAAGCAGTGGTCCTCTCTCGTCCTTGTTTGGATGATCACCTATGTTGCCTCTTATGCTACGGGGTCAGTTTCATCCACATTCGTTTTCTTTTGCTCTGAACTTCAATCACTGATTTCGCTCCTTCTCCGCAAACGCAGACTCGGCAATGTCCCTTGGCTCCAGGCTGAGCTCTTCAGACTCGAGGTTCGAGGCATCGGAACTTCCCTCGCCACCGCTACCAGTACGTCTATGCAATCCTTTTTTTTCTTTTCTTTCTCTTGTATGGCTCTGACGCTACCCATCTGCACATCATTGCTATTTTTTACCAGATTGGGGTGCCAATTTGATCATCGGATCCACCTTCCTCAGCTTGATGGATGCTATCACACCGGCCGGAGCCTTTGGTCTCTACGCCGGGTTCTGCTTCATCGGTTGGGCGTTCTGCATGCTTTGCTACCCTGAGACGTAAGCTCCATCTCTTCCTATGGTCGTGTCCTGCTTTGTAGTCTTTGACTTCTCCAACAACCCACTCACTTCGCCTCTATACCTTCCCCACAACGTTCTACAGATCCGGCCTCTCGCTCGAAGAAGTCTTTTATATCTTCGAGAACGACTTTGGCATCAAGCGATCTCAAGAAATCCGAGCAGAGAAGAATGCCATTCGGGAAGGTATGGCTTATCGCGCCTAGGAGAGAGAAACACGCGTAGTCTCTCGCTCTCTTTTTCGAACTTTCTCTCCCCACCTTCTCTCATCGCTTCGTAGACAAACACAAAAAAAAAAAAAAAAACGTTGGATATCTCACTCCGATCAAAACCATGTAGATAGCGGATTTGTCCATAGAGAACTCTTTTCGGGTCGTGTTCCTTCTTTCTGCTTCCTTCCTTCGTACCTTTCCCAAATCTAATCGTGGACTCTTCTTCGAAATCAAACGATACACACATACACACACACACACACACACACACACACACACACACGCCACTCACACATGCACA